>JAHZND010000354.1:0-13757 GCA_027744115.1 Acrocyrtus sp. NNG-2020
GGATGGCGTGGTCCTCACGCTCCTCGGGGGCTATTAATAGACATCGTATTAAGAAAAAAACACGCAACTTTTTAGCTTAATGCTCCTGAATCGTTAAACATGACCAACTTCATTATTACTTTTTTTTGTTAAAATCTCTCTTTTCATAAGGCCATTTTATTACTTCATTGACTAGAATCCTTTATGACTTAGATGGGAACTGAGTAGGTTGTCGGCTCAAGCTAGTTTTAATATTGCCACAACCCTATATGATACGAGGAGGGTATATCATTCCCTTTCTCTCGACATTTGATACTTCCTTCCATAATCTGTGTGTATGGATGGGAGGTAATTTGAGATTATTGCTGTGCCAGTGAAGTGAGCTTTGTGAAAAGAGAGATGAGACAAAGAAAAACCAGAGTGAAGGGAAAGGCTCATGTTTACCTCCACAAATGCAGTAGTAGCAGTCTCCCAGAATTTTAATACGTATTTGATTGTATTTCTGCAAAAAAGGGGAAGTGGAGAGGGGGATTAAGTTCTCTTTTTTTTTCTTTTTTAGAGTGTGCAACATAACTCAAAAAGTGCTTTTTGGTATTCTACACGTACTTCGGCCAGTTTATCAAACGTCGCAAACAGTTCATTCAAAATTTTGACAAGCTCTGAGGCTGAGTACGTCGATGAGATGGCGGTGAATCCAACAATGTCGGCGTAAAGTATGCTGCATTAAATAGATGAAAAAGGTGGCGTGGCACGATATATTTTAAAAGTAATTACTGTAATGATCTTAAGCTAATTACTAATTACTTTACTTTGTTTCTAGAACTGGAAGTTTTGTAATGAAGTGGAAAGGAAAAGGAAGGAAAAAAATTTGGTATTCGAAATAGTGTTCAGGTTTTAATATATAAATTGGTTTGGGTGCAAAACAAAAGTTGTGTACAAAATTATATCCATTGTCCAACCTGCTCTTTTGCCTGCTCCTCAATAACTAACTTCATTTCGAGAGATTGTCTTGTATCAATGAAAGCCCTTCTTTGCTTCTTATCACTTAGGTAAAACTCCAGCATTCCCAGAATATTCGTAATAATTATCAAAATTATGTCGGCCCCAATCTGAAAGAGTTAAATAAACTATTGTACCGCAACCCTGTACGAAGGCACAGTGGCACAGGCTTTCTGAGTTTGCATGCGAAAGGGGAATAAAAATCAGGGTGAAAGCTGTTTTAATAAATAATCTCTAGTCTCTAGCTATTTAGACTCCCACTCGGTCCCAAATTCTCAATCCGATTATAATCTTGAAGAAGAGGCTGACGCATGCAAACTCATAAAAGTCTCTAGACTTTTTGCTAATTATCGATTCCTCCTCTTTGGCAGAAGAATTTATTAGTATGACATGAGAGCATATGGAGGTAGATTCCAGACACGTTTCGTCTCCACCTCCACACAGCCTCTTTATGTTAGCAAGCATAAGGGAGGGAGTTCATAGCCCATCAAAAATGATTTATCTCTCACCTGTCTTCCCAAATAGGGTCGATTACGTTCCCTCACTGATGTCACAATGACGTATAGCGTGGCCAGCACAGTCGTGTAAAAAAGAGCAGTTCTCATCCTCAGCGGAAGTGTTATCCAAATGAGAAAGGTCTCCAACAAAATCCACCCTAGGGCTAACCTCGGATGCACTGCGGACTCCAAGGAGCATGCCACAGACGACAAAATTGTGGCTGACCAAATGATAACGGGAATATTATGGTTTCGGGGGCACCTCCGAAATGGAAGGAGCATGAAGCTAACAACGAACACACACGCGACGAGAAGACAGAACAGGACCAGCACAAAGTAGAGATTCCCCGAACTATCGAATTCCTTTTCTAGGGAGTAAGCAGCTGCCTTGAAGTTGTTGCTGGTGGCTCCTTCCTCCCTCCTCTCTCCACTTTCCCGTTCCATTGCAGAGCTTGCCCTGCTTGATGCAGTAGCGTGGGGATCGCCTTCCAATTCGCGCTGATTCTGAGTGTTGTCGCTTCTGCTGGCGTACCTGTGCACTCCTCTCGTGATAATGTTTCTCTTCCCTCTCCAGTGCAAATTGGCTCTAACGGAGAAAGGAAGCCAAGTGAAGGGCTTGGATTTGGCGTCGTCTTGAAAGCTCCCAGATGGTTCCGAGGACGCTTCCACAAACTCCTTCCTGTGAAGTAGTCTGGATGAACCAGCCAGTGTCTTCTTCGAGACTGGAGTAGTTTCCTCCTCGTCATCCTCATTCTCTCCCCCCTCATTTTCTTCCTCATCATCTTCTCCACTGTCACCGTTATCACTGAGATTTATGTCTTTGCTTGAAACACTTGCCGTTTTAAGGGGGGAGTGGTCTCCTCTTTTCTTTTTTCGGTTAGCTCTTTCGTTCCAGGAAAGATGCTCTTTGTTTCCAAGCCTGGTTTGAGAAGATAAAATGTGGCGCGGTGGAGGGAGGAAATGAATTGCATTAGCTCTCCCACCTTCCCCAATGACCGGAGTGGTGGAGCCGCTAATAGACAGTGCTTTGCTGCTGCCGCTGCCGCCGCCGTCTCTCCCTTTCTTCCTTTCAGATTCGTTACTGTTGAAATTGGTGTTGTCATGCAAGCTGCGTAATAACGGTTTTGACGGTGGTGCTTGCAGCGGTGGCAGATTTTTGAGGATTGCATTCGGCAGAGTTGTAAGTGTCCCTTCCAAGTTGGATTTGGCTAGTGGTGGTGATGACGGTGGTGGTGGTGGCGGTGGTGGTAGTGCTTCAGCAAAATTAGTGTTGGTTTCCAAGCTCATTACTTTTTTACCAGTGGTGGCTGCCCCATTGCCACTGCCGCTGTCTCCCGGATATTGATTTAGCTTTTCACGTTTTTTCAGCACAGAGTACAGGAGCACGTCGGATGTCTCATCCACATGGAATACTGACTTTTGCAGGCGGGAATGAGAGGTTTCCATCATGGACGCGTATGTGTTGAGGGTCATCGGTTCGGGAGTTTCCGCGTCAAAATCTATAGGCCCAGTTTAAAATCGCGTTAAGGAAATGAACAGAGCATATGCAATTTGCATTCCTTCTGGCAAATATACTTTGTCTGAAAAAATTTTCACCTATTCCTACAAAGCTTTTATTACAACAGCGACAAGTTTTTACAGAAAAGTGCAAAAGGCTTACCTGTGGTTGTCGACCCTGAATGACTTTCTGACGACTGATGCTGGCCATAGTCCTCATACCCACTGCCGCCAAACACAACTGGGTGTCTCCCAATCCACGCCGCGTATACTACAAGGTGAACAATCGAGTAAAAAAGTATACAGTAGAGAAAACACCGGAACAGCTCCGTCTTCTTCTGATTAGCCGAATGAAGTTGGTAGAGTTCCTCTATCTCCGGATCGCTAAATTTGTGTCTGGCCAGTAGCCTCTTCCCCTTTTGGCTATCCCCTACCGGTTGGATCTTCACAACGCTGAGGGAAGAGTCGCATCGCATAGGACCTGATTCGGAATCCATTTTTTTTATTTTCTCGCGATGTATTATTTATGACGCGACTTCAACTTTTTCTGTCTTCCTTTGTTTCTCTGAGTAGTAATTTGATTCCATAAATGGTATTTTATTTGCTGGAATGTGAGCTTTCATCTTGGGGGAAAGGGCTCACTCACATAAATTATGCATTCTCTGTGTAATCCCATTGATGCTTCAGAAATCCGAATATCCTTCGGGAAAATGTGGCTACGCTTGGATACCATTCTCTCAGTGGCTTTTTAGCGCGGTAATACTAGAAATGATATAGTCTTCCCATCACATGAAATTGCACAAATTGCAATTCATTTTTGTAATACCTTCACAGTGATTTATCAAAAAGCTGTCGTTTGCAATGTAACTCACATCTCTCCACAATGCCACAAGCAACACGANTTGCAATGTAACTCACATCTCTCCACAATGCCACAAGCAACACGATCATTACCATAATTAAGTTTGTGGAGCTAATTTCCTTACAGTTTATTACTGTCTATTTTTTTGCATACCCCCACTAAAAACTTTTAACTGCTTATTATAGCACTCACATTACCTATTTCTCCCGTACATCAAACAAACTCACTTCCTGTTTATCCCTGCCGAAAATAGGCAATTATTTTTTGTAACAGCAGAGCACTTATCATAACTCTGAATTTTTGAAGAGCTCCCAGAAACGCAAATCTGGGTGGACGTGACACAAATGAGCGCACTCCATTCCCCACGACAAGGATTTACAGTTTGCACTCACATTTCTATTAAATGTGTGGTTTAGCAATCCCAACTGCATTCCCCTCACAATTGAAACCCGTCACTAATAAACAGAGAAAAAATGTAGGAAGAATAAAAACGGATGTGCTTTAGCCCTATACTTTTTTTTATATTTTATTCCATTGAGTATGAGCCTACGAATAGCGACTTTCACTCAGCCCCACACTGACACCACGCACAGCATTAGCTCACACACGAATAGCAACTAACTGACAGGAAAACGAATCCATCCTACTTTTACTCTCCTTCTCTGCCTCATCTCCACTCCACTCCAGTGCTGGTGGAAGTGGAAAAGAAGAGAAAACTGAAGCGAGTCTTTTTTTCCCTTCTTCTTCCTCTACACTTTCACCAGCAGCATAGCAGCATGATGGTGATCATCACAGACACGACCACTGATAGCCTACAACAAGCAGTGGTACACTGAGAAAAAAATAGGGAAGAGAAAACATGTCAGCCTTTTTACTGTATTCTCCCTCTCTCTCTCTCCTCACAAAAAAAAACTTTTTCTTCGTAATGATGCCACTACCACTAAAAAAACCTTGCATATTATTACATTGTCTAACTGTAAACTGCAAACGCTTTTTTTACCTAATAAAGCAGTTGCTTCTAAAAAATGGGGATTGAGAAAAAGAGTTGCAAATTTTTTTTTCTGGTCTGTTTAGTGTGCTCGTATTGGCAAAACGTTGTTACTTTTTTTGCCGTTTGCTTCCCTTTCTCCAGAGAAGAGAACCTGTTAAGGAGTGCTAGCCAATATTATAGGAATTTTTTTTTGTTTTTAGTTCCGCTATGCATACGAGCGTGTATTGTTATCCTCCAACCGAAAACAGTAACTTACCCGTTTCCTCCACATTCTCTACTCAATTTTCGGTAATCAGATCCACAATAAAAAAACATTTTTACCGTTTGCTTCCTTTTCTCCAGAGAAGAGAACCTGTTAAGGAGTGCTAGCCAATATTATAGGAATTTTTTTTTGTTTTTAGTTCCGCTATGCATACAAGCGTGTATTGTTATCCTCCAGCCGAAAACAGTAACTTACCCGTTTCCTCCACATTCTCTACTCAATTTTCGGTAATCAGATCCACAATAAAAAAACTTCTTTTTTTCCCTTTGTAGTTCATCTTCCTGTGCTTTTCCTTCCATGAGGAAAAAGGAAAGTCAAGCGGTATAGCTATGTTTTTGTAGTAGTAACAAAGCAAAGTCAAATGAGATATTGGTTGTGTATGTGTGCGCTGCATTCTGTGTGCCGAGTAACGGCGAAAACGCTTTCAAAAAGAGGATGAAAGATGATGAGAGATGGACAGTCAATCCCTTTCTGTTTTTAAGACTGGGATGCTGATGAAAGTTTTAAGAGTATCGGGGAAATCTGCCAAACATGTGTAAAACTATGGTTTGGGGAACTACACCATCGCTATTTTCCATTTTTCCGAGCATAAAGTGTACGAAAATTAGGGGGTGTATGTATATAGCAATAAAGCGAATCGGTTCGAGCATTTCTCTCTCTCTCTCTCTCTCTCTCTTTTCCCGTTTTCTCTTCTCCTCAGAGTAGATAGGAAAAAAATATATAGCAATAGGGTCTAGCACGGAGAGGCAGACACCACAACAGTGAGATTGGGGAAAACAAGGGAAAAGCGGAGTATTGCAAAAATAAAATAAAAAAAAACCTTTTGCCTAGGAAAAGGAGAATAAGGAGGACATGCCAGTGGAAAAGAGTCATGTCAAGTGTATACACCCAAAAGTAGAGCTGGAATGATATTCCTTCTTCTGCTCTGGAATGGGCATCAAGTCAAGAGGAGAAAGGGGGAAAACACGGGAAAAAATGAAATGGAAATAAAGTTAAGGAAAAAGGAAGTTGGAAGAGGGAGAAAATAGGAGAGAGAGCTCACCATATACACGTTCTCTCTATTAAGGCTGGTTCTCTCTGCTTATGTGGTTATACAAGCAAAGCCATTTCAGCCTTAAAACAGTTTTTTTGTAGTATTTCCCAGCGTGCCTTTTTTATAGAGGAGTGAACGAGGAAAGAGGATATGGGAAAGAAGACGGGAGAAAAAGAGAGGGAGAGAGAGAGGGAGAAAACAGAAAATGAAACGGACAGAAACGACGGCGGCGCAACTTTCACTCCAGTTCCATCTCCCCATATAAAACTTTGGAGGCTATTCTGGAGTATATATACCCAGGCGGATCAATATTTTCAGCTTATATAAGCGATTGCCCAGTACACCGTGTCGGGTCTGGAAGGTTATAAAGGAAGAAGGTTATAAAATGTGAGGGCCTCGAATGCCTTGTGTGTGTGTGTGTGTGTGGCTGGAGAAGATATGGATATGATGAATGCCCTGTGTCAACCAAACTTCTCCCATTCCCCTTTTCTCTTCTCTCTATCCACTTCTTTCTCTCTTTCTCAAGGAACAACTTTAACTGTAGGCAATTTTCGCCGGGTAACTAAACCAAGATGGAGGGAAAGGATAAAGTGAACTCCTATATCGCCGTGCCGTGTTTTCTGTGCCTTACCGCTTCTTTACAAGGAAAAAGTAAATGAGTAGCTTCGTAGTTGGTCTTCTCTCTGGCACTGAGGACTGTGCAACTAGGCAAAATATCTCACCTTACCTTGCGAGGAGGGAACAAGAACAAGAAAAAAAGCTGCACACACGGCTCTTCTCTCCTTCTTCTGCTCCCACTCCCTCTCCTTCGGTCTCGTTCACTCGGCGGCGGGAGCGGAGTAGCCGACCAGTTGAAGTTGGCAGGATGGAAGTAAATTGCAGTCTATTTCTGATAGAGTGGGAAAGCTGTGTAGAGATGTAAACTTTTTCCTTCCAAGGGAAAAATGTACAAAAAATATAAAAAAAATTATTTCGCGCAGGAGAGAGTGTTCGCTATGCATGCTGTTGCTTTTCGGTTCGCTTGTTGTTTCCCACACGGAGAGAAAATGTACTCGTATTTGTGCAACGCATGCATGCACGCCTCTCCAATTCAGAAAGAGAAGTTTAAATATTTTCCCTTCAAAAATACGAGCATTGTAAAATGTAAGCTGCTTCCTGTTTCCCATTAAAACGAGAAAAGAGGATATGAAAAGTATGAATCTACTCAAATGCCAATTTTTCTTCTTCTTCTTTCTCAGTTTTTGACTTTCTTCCTACTTTCTTTTTTTTTCTAAAAAAGATTCTGGTGTGTATTGATACCCTACATAACCTACATTTCCTCTTTTGTCCAACTCAATGTTAGCAGTCTTTATAAAGGAATGAGAAAATTTTCCCAGAACTGTTTACACTACAGCTACTTTTTTCCAAGAAATATTATCGCCTTATTCTATTTCCATATCTTGCCAAGTTGTTGTGGGCAAGTACACTTCCCTTGTGCCAATATAGTCCTTGAATATTCTAATCCCCTCATTTTCTTTTTATAATGAGATTGAAAATTTTATTTCCCTCGCATTCCACAGCCTATCAATATTTTGGATATTTTTTGGGGAGGAGGATCCGCTGCAGTGCACTCCATGTACCTACTCCGATCCTTGAAAAAAGGAAAACTTATTTTATGTACCACAGAAAAAAAATTGTTGTGAAATGATGGGCCAAAGGAGCGAAAAATTTTTCATTGTGCTCTACATCACTTATGGAATCGGATAGAAAAAAAAGCGTTTACTTCACCCAGACTTCCCTCCTTTCCTATCTTTTATTAGATGCGAGAGAAATGTATCCTATTTCGACTTTATTATCACGTTATTCTAATCCATAATCCATACATCATAATAAGCACACATGTAGTGGATTCACGGGCTTGAGTGTGTAGCGACTCGCAAAAAATGCTGGGCTCCGAGGCTCTGAGCATTGTGAGAAAGTGGGAAGGGTACATAACCCTTTCCCATACATGGGAAATGGCCAGAGATTACTTTGAGAGAGCGTTCCTCCGAAAATTGGAGTTTTTTTTGGTGATGTGCAAGGGTATCAGGAAAATGCAATATGAGATTCAGTGCCAGGACAGACACGAACAATATCTTATTTTCTCTTCACTACACCTCGTCCTCACCTTATCCTTTTCACTGCAGATATGGGACTGCAGATCGCTCAATGAATTTTCTCTTTTCCTCCGAGCAGCCCTAAGTGAAAGCGATCTGAAGGCGATGAAGCTTTTCCCGATCTGAAGAGGGAGAGAGGAAGCCGAGATTTTTTTAAAACGCTTTTCGGGAAGTGGAAAGTAGATAAAAATCGGGAACTCTCTCTAATAATCCAAATGGATTTTTATTGAAGTTTAAGATTAATTTTGATGGTAGAATGCATCTCGGGTGTAGTCCGCATGAGTGAATGGATTTGTTTTCTTTTAAAAGAAAACTGTGTCTAGGAGGGTGGTGGTGGTGGGAGGAGAATTTTTGTGTGCTGTCGCTGTCTGCTCTTTATCTTCTCCTCTTGCTCCACTCATGTTAATGATATGATAATATCATGATGGTGATGAGTACAGAGTTCAACAAAAAAGGGATTTCCCTTCCGTGATGTTACTGCTGAAAATATTTTTTTTCGTGTTGATCTAGCCCCCAGTGTGCTCCGCTTTTTTTTGCTGTTGTTGATAAGGGAGAGAAAAAAAGCTGCTTTTAAGGATATACTTTTTTTCCAGTCCGACAAGGTAAATATTGCCCTGGGACTAGACGACTAGAACTAGAGAAAAAAATGTTGAATGAGTTATTTCTATTTTTACAATGTTACAAAGGATCCATACAAGGACTTATGGGAGAACACTGGAAGGGAAAAACGCTTATTTTGATCATTCACATTTACAGTCACAATTACACAGTTTCCAAACACATTGAACAAATTTCCTACAATTAAACTAGCATGCCACCTTTTAAGAAACCCATTTGACTTTTTGCTCTAAATAAACTTACAGTTCAGCATTGAATTAGCTATACTAAATGAGTTTTTTTCTTAGGTTTCAAGAGGATGGCAAATGTCATATCGTATTTTTTGTAGGAGAGCCAGTCCAGGTGGTATTTACCGAAAAATACATGCATATTTAATTAAGTTGCTGATTACGAAACTAGAAGATGGGAGATGATGTACGTGCACATCCTGCTGGGCTTTTCAGAATGGACTGGAGCCTCCAGACTGAAGACTTCAGCTTGGAGATTTCCACATCACTATACTTGATGAGCAGATAAGATGCATAAGAGGAGGTCGTAGGGGAAAAACGGGAAAATATACAGGTTTTTTTTTCTTTTAAAGCCTCCCCTGGAAAAAAGTGTCTAGAAAGGGAAGCTATTTTTAAGATGATGACGGTGGAGAAAGGAAGAGCGGAAGAAGAGAGAAGGTAAAATGAAAAAGCACTTCTTCTCTGATTGCTTCGCTGTATCTTACTCTCTCCCCTCCTGGTTCTCTGTTTTCCCTTGTTTCTTGAGTGTGTTTTAAGTAAACCACTTGTACATCTTGAACTGCCAGTAGGCAGCGGAAAAGTGAAATTAAACTGGCTTTTCCCCTTTGTTTGAGCATCCTCCTCCATTTTAGTTGTGGAGGGGAAAGGGGAGAAAATGATAACTTGCTCATATCTGATGCTATCAACGCCTTGACTCTCCTGCATTCATGCTTTAGCCCACATAAATTTTCTCGTCAAAACAAACTTTCTCTCGTGGAAATAAGCATAAGAAGACTTCCTACAATAAAAGTTCTATTGTGAAATCAATGTGGGGCATTATACAAAAAAAGGAAATAGCAAGGAAAAGGCTTTTTCATCTTTCACTTGTAAGATGAAAAGATATGATGGCGATATCGCTGCTTATTTGCCTTCCCAGATTTCACAATTTTTCCATATGTCCTCCGATCCTGCTAACAAGCTAGCGTCAATGTCCTCTCCATTCCCAGCCTTTGATTTCCCCTCCGAAAACGGAATCCTTTTTCCTCCTCGTAATTGGGGCTTAATGTCTAGCTTACCTGTATGCTTCACTTGTATCAAAAAAGTAGGCAGCTATTCTTACAGCTTGCACGCTACAAGGTGAAACAGAGGACGAGATGCAGCAGGTAGGCAATTCTATTATAATTGTTATGAGAAAAGTAGTTAGCATTTTTAGCACTCTTCCAGTTCAGCTCCATCAAACCTAAAGTGAAAGATGAGACCTTTTAAGACACGATGCTTAAAAAAAGTTAATTACATTTTTCTTAACAAAAAAGACGATAAAATGTTAAAAAGTAAAAAAAAGTATTTTTTTTCCTTCATCCTGCAAAAAAAGCAACTCTGATCCTCCTTCAAACATTTTTTTGCTCATTTTTAGGCACACCCTATCCTAGTTTAGGTATATGTATGTATGTTTAGAGTAAATATACGTCAAGAGCGTAAATTGGGTAAAATATGGAGTGGTTAGCACACAAAAGCCCAACACAATTTTGTGCAACAACTGCTTCAACTTTAACCCATCCTAGTTTAGGTATATGTATGTTTAGAGTAAATATACGTCAAGAGCGTAAATTGGGTAAAATATGGAGTGGTTAGCACACAAAAGCCCAACACAATTTTGTGCAACAACTGCTTCAACTTTAACCCCATTTGTTTTTCCATATTTAAATATTTATAATGAAATTGCAATATTTTGTGGCAGTGCTAGAGCTAGGGCAGAGATCTCACAAAGAGATTCCCACTAATGAAGCGTGTAGGCATATGCATTGCATTAGCCTTCTTTACACAGCCTGCCACTTTTTATTTTGCTAACCATTTTTATTTACTCTAGTCCATAACTTTTCAGATGAAACTGCAATAAAATGTTTCTTCATTCCAGTATATGTATAGTAGATTGGCTGGAGTAAAACAGGAAGACATATAGCAAGGTTTACACGTAGGTTTAGTAACCCAGTAAAATTCTTTCATCATTTATTTTAACTGCGGTTTCCGTATTCCATATTAAATAGCAGACTATTTTTAGCTTCCGTCAAACCCAGTTAAATCCGGAGTAGTATACCGATAAATGATAAACTTGCGGATAAGGTACATATGTAGCACACCGAAACAATTGTATCAATTGCTAAGATTAAGTTGACTAACGAGACGATAACGAGCGTTTTGTAGCAGTTTTAACTTACATTTTTACTGGCTAAACGTACAAGCAGAGGAAGCAGAGGATAATGAAGCAGTTATTTGACTTAAGCATATATCTCCTACGGAAAGCACATAATTTTAGCATGTGTGTGGATCAAAGCTTATCGTTTCGTGATATGATTTCAATGGCTGAAGATCCTTGATATGAGGTGAAGAGTTATGTAGGCACCACTACGCTATAAAGATAAGAGCTGAACGATCACTCTGAATGAGTCATATCGCATGATCAGAGGATGCGCACTGAACTCAAGTGCAAGCAAGATTTTGTTTTTGCCGAACTCATTCACGTACAGTGGGAACGATATGTGATTTTCCAATAATCCAACAAAACGAAACGAACAATTTTTTATGGACTTGTAACTTTATACGCGAGAGTACGATAATTATTATTGTAAACAATGTTTTAAGTTGCATCATGCTAATATATGAAACTGCGCAGTTTTATACTGTCATTTCAATTGAGCACAGGTAAAAAAAATGCACACTTGTCCTGTTGTGTCCTTTCCTCCATCACGTAGCGTAGCTCATTTAGACTTTACCTTTTCACATGATTTGCTTACCTGACTCTGACTTTAAAACGTACACTCGGGTTCTCGGAACCAATCCATTTCAATTGAAGAGAGAGGAAAGGTTTCTCTAGAAATGCATGGAAAAAAAATTATGGTCCAGAAAGCGTAGGCTGCTATTCTGACCCTCTCTGGACAGTTCGGATATTGTAGAGATTAGATAGAGACGGAAAAGTTTTTAGCAAGGTTTTATTGAACTTGCATTGATGGAAAATGCCGGACGAGTCCGTATTCATTTTGGTAGTCATATAGTCATAGCCAAAGTCAAGCCAGCTTACAAATTGGCAGAGACCAGCTCGCGAAAACCGATTTGCACAGAACACTGCATTGCTATAGCTCTAGCATCTAACCCCAACCGAATTTCTATACAAGCTACAGCTTCTTCTCGTAATAAAGAGGCTCGTGCAGTTCGCATGGAATGTAATGTTCAAATAGAAACAAGGTATTGCATCAGCAAATATGGAACATTCACCAGCTTTAGTAGTGGAATCTCCATTGATATGAGCTTCTTTCATCCACCCAAAGTAAATGATAAAAGTTAATGTTTTAATCGCAACAAACTATCAAAATCCAATAAGATAAAGCAGGAGTCTGCAAATTCAGTAGTAGTAGTAATAGTAATCCATTTCAATTAGCAAATTTAATGGCCCCAAAATTTGTAGAGAATTCTCATACATGGTATATCGCCTCCAGCTTTATTTCTGCGTGCTTTATGCACTGATTGATTATGGCAAATCTTTTCCATTGCATTATCTTTTCGCAGATTTTGTGCGTTTGATAGTAGTCCACCTCCTAACTAAAATTACTACGAGCTTGAGCTTTACCGCTGTAAAAGCCGTATGAGACAAATTTTTTTTGCAAAAGATGATATCATACGTGTGACTAACAAAGACTACGTGTGCTGCTACGTCACAACGTTTAGCCGTCACTGCTAAAAGTACATTTTGCTTCACTTACTGCAAATTCAGTAGTAGTAGTAATAGTAATCCATTTCAATTAGCAAATTTAATGGCCCCAAAATTTGTAGAGAATTCTCATACATTGTATATCGCCTCCAGCTTTATTTCTGCGTGCTTTATGCACTGATTGATTATGGCAAATCTTTTCCATTACATTATGTATTCGCAGATTTTGTGCATTTGATAGTAGTCCACTTCCTAACTAAAATTACTACGAGCTTGAGCTTTACCGCAGTAAAAGCCGTATGAGACAATTTTTTTTTGCAAAAGATGATATCATACGTGTGACTAACAAAGACTACGTGTGCTGCTACGTCACAACGTTTAGCCGTCACTGCTAAAAGTACATTTTGCTTCACTTTGCAACTATCTATCGAAACAAAAGTGTGAATTGAGTATGGTAAAACGCTCTCTAAAGGTTTTACACCAACTTGCCAGCCTTCCAATTATGTGTGGTATAATGGATTGGCTGCCTCTCGATATTTCCTTTTTCTCACCATCCCCCGTCCCCACCCCACCCCTGTAAAACCTTACCATTCACTCCATCTCAGCATAAAGTACAAATATCTAATTATGAATTAAATATGAACTCATTTAAATCATATAAAGTGCGCACATATACAACCAATAATAATTTTTTGGCAGAGTTGAGCTATTTTGTAGATTATACCACTGTAGAGTTTTCTACAAAGTTCTACACAAAGATAACAGCTCATGTGGGACTGTGGGACTCTGCATAGGTAAACAATTTTTTCGCACACGTTAAATAAAAGAAGTTAAACGTGTTGTTTCTTAAAATGCTGAGTTTGCATCAGAAAAAATTTCATCCTAAACATAGCCAGTATCACAGCCAGCGCCAGCCAACGCTTCCCTCCTCAGATTTATCATACTGCTCAATTCAACTTGCAACAAAAAAAAGCC
>JAHZND010000355.1:0-16254 GCA_027744115.1 Acrocyrtus sp. NNG-2020
ATGAAGGCTGATTCAATCATTTTCAGGCACAGCGTCCGCACACAAAATAGCAACATGGATTCTAGTTGTGGTGGTTCTTATATTGTTGGCCGTCCTTATGATGGTGCTGTCAGTATTACGTAAGAGGAGGAAAGGTGAGCAGAGTAAACTTATGATACCATTTTAGCAATGTACCGCATTTTTGCTCAATTCCTAATAAATACATAAGGCTTGTCCGAATGCACTTTCTTCCAATAACTTAAACTTCTTGTACAGTACTATTTTCCAATCCAATCGAATTACAAAATATTCGTATAGAACAAGAATTCACGAGTCGGGAAACCTCCCCGGAGGTTACTGGGTCGAGGTCACCATTGCCAAGTCCAAGTCCCCATCCCAGTAGATCAGGAAGGAGGCCTAAAACTCAGGATCAAGGTGTTACAATTTTGTATTAAATCATTTTAGTCCATATAGTAAATGTTTAGTTTTTAAAATGTTCAAATCTTTATGGTGTATACTTGATTTAGGACTTTAGCCATTAATGATAATTTACTTATTTCATATATTATTTAGTATCTATATCCGAATTACTGTTGTTCTTCTTGTTTATGTTTAAATTGCAAACCTTATTATTTTACACTTTACATACGCTAATTAAGTATTTGACAGTTTATATAAATAGCTGTGCAGTAGAATCTTGACATTTCTTATCAACTCTTCATTATGTATATATTAATGTAGGCAACTTGCATTGTACCATTGTATAAATTGTTAACTTGAAATAGTTTTTGTTATTCCTTTAAAATATCAATGCATTTATGCAGCTCTTATGTGCACAAATGTACACTAAATCAGAGGGGTAGTGGTACATTCTCATATGAAGCGTTTTCATAGTGTGACAGCGCTAGCGACGCGTCAACACAGTTTGCAGAGAATTGAGTGGTTTTTTAATCGCCCTTTCTCGCTTCGCCCTTGCAACTTCCGATTTCCTGTTCTCAATGTTTTTCGTTAGCTCACCCTACCTCTGCCGTTGCTATTTTGCTACATGGTCTTTTTTAATTTCACCTTTAATTCTAGTGTCTGCACCGTGACTAATGACGATGTGATGACGTTCACAGACACAAGGCTATTCTTCGGCCTAACCATTTTGTTGTGTGCTGCAATGTAATTTTTTAACAGTTATAAAGGGGAAAGTAGTTCAGTACTGTTAACTATTAAAAATGTATGATGAGAACTACCTTGTAAAGCAAAAGTGACGAATTAATAAAGTCAAAAGTGAGCAAGTTAAAAATGAAGTGGAAAAATCTTTGTTTCCCAAATGTCATAATCTTAGTGCATAATAAAAACCATGCTCATTGATACTACAGTTTTACTTAAAGAAAGGAATGCCAATTTTATTAACCAATTTATTATATTATTATTGCAATTATCATTCAAATAAGATATCTTTACAGTTTACATAAATCCCCTGTACCAATGGTGGCACCTCCGCATGAAGACATCCATACAAAATATTTTGACAATTTTGTTTCCTTTCCACAAAAACTACAAGAAACAATCATTTAACCATTTTTTTGAAGTATAAAATTAAAATTATTATGTCCGAGGAGGAGCTCAAAGTTATTTCATTTCAGCTTTTGGTTGTTTCTTTCCCAGTCCTCTTTATCTTACTTCATTTTAACGTTTACCGTTCCGTTGTTTGTTTTTATTTTTTATTTTCAGTTAATTGAAAAAATGATCAAAATGATTCATTTTTATTATATTCGCAGGGTACTCCCTTCTAAACTGAATGGGTTTGTTTTTTTTTCTTTTACGTATTTAGGTGAAAGTTCTTAACTACATACTTCTTGCTTGCTAAATCAGTTATTCAGTTCCATGTCAATCAGTTTTCTGTTTGGAAATTGCCCTGTTCACTTTTTTAAGAAATGTTTTTTAAAAGTTTTTCCATTTTTTTGGTTTTTTCTTTCGAAAAATTTTAAGGAAAAAATACACAATTTTAGGAAGCCAATTACAATGTGCTATGAAAATAGAATACATTTCTAGACATTGATATATTAATTTTTACAGCCAATTAAAAAAGAAAGGAATACCATAAAACACAAAGTTTCAAGACATTTAAAATGTCTAGCCAGAGGTTTTGTAGCGACTTGAAGTTGCATTTTGTATGCCATTATTCTAAAGTTACACGAATAGGATACTTGCACAAATTATGATGTTTTTTAGGAATAAGTTCTTCATTTCATAATTATACACCAATTCATATATTCTTGCACATAAATTGCAAAAAAACAGGAACGATCTTACAGTATTTATGAACCAATGCGCAGATATACTTCCTAAGCTTAAAAACGAAGGACACTTTTCAACCAAGTTTAGATTACCTATAAAATTACCTAATAGGGATTTCACATATCTGCCAATATAATGGGGAAAGGGAATGCCTGTATAATATATAATAATAATTGGAAATATTTTTTTGTGTGATTTTACCACAGATACCTATAAAATTACCTAATAGGGATTTCACATATCTGCCAATATAATGGGGAAAGGGAATGCCTGTATAATATATAATAATAATTGGAAATATTTTTTTGTGTGATTTTAGCACAGACTATACTAAAAATTTTGAACAGGATTTCGAATTATACTAGAAGGACCAATAAGATATTTCTAAGCTTAATTAAATAAACCAATTGAATTATTGAAAGCATCTAAACTTAAAGAATGAAATTGAAGAGTGGTAATTAGTTCTGCGGTTGACCTGTCGATTGCTTAGACTGGTGCATTTGGAGTACAGCAACAGCTTCTTCCACACGAGAGTGGAGAAGGTCACGGTCTTCCAATAAGTGAAGAATTTCAGCATTGTCCATCTCCAGTAACATGCCAGTGACTTTCCCAGCAACAGTTGGATATTTATCCTATATGAAAAATTGCGAGGTAAATATCAAATAAAAGTAAAATAGTATTTAAAATAAAGCGCAGAACTTTAATGAGTACCAAACCTTACTTTACTATTTGTATTATGTGCTATATGTATTATGACGAGAAGCTTTAAACTTTTTTTTACTCACATGAATAAGCGGGAAGAGACGTTCTCCCAGCATCTGCTTCTGATCATTGGGATGGGCAGCGGCGAGTGCTGAGGCTGACAATGGTTCTTGTCCTTGGATGTGAACTGCAGGTTGTGCTTGCTGAGCAGGTTGTTGTGGAGCGGGAGTACGCATGGCGCCCGGTCCACTGAATTTATAAGCTTGAGGAGCACCAGCAACAGCTGGAGCTCTTGGTTGTCCAGCCGCAGCAACAGCAGCTGCTGTAAGTTGGGGTCCGTTAGCCATTGCCCTTGGCTGAGGTGCAGCAGCCGCGACAACATTAGGTTGTCCTAAAATACAAGAATGTACCGTTAGTTTGTTGTGTCCATTAAATTCAAATCGTCACTTATTTAAAAACCAAACATTTAGTAATTACCGGGAAGACGCCCTAAGGCGCGCATGGTTGGCTGTCCTGTGGCAGCGGCTGCAGCTACAGCAGGAGTGGCACTTCGAGTAGTTCTGAATGGAGCATTCATGGTAAATCCAGCCGGACCTGGACCGCCTGGGCGAAGCTGTTGAGCAGGCCACCTTGGTGAAGGCCGCAATTGGGCCATTTGCGCTGGAGTGTAGAACCGTTGAGGCTGAGGAATTGCTGGCATGAAAAAGCCTACAAGGAAAAGGATAAGTCATTAATTTATCACCTTAATCATTGCAAAACATAGCTTCGAATCCAAAATTAAGTAAATACTTACCGCCAGGGTTATAGACTTGACCAATTTGAGGCATTCTCATGTTGGTCATATTAACCATCCTTTGCATGTATTGAGAGGTCAAGTGCGCTTTACGATCTTCCTTGCGCTGAGCCAAAGCTACATACAAAGGCTTAGTTACAACGATTCGTCCATTCATCTCTGTGACAGCCTTGGTGGCTTCTTCAGGGGACGAAAAGCAGACGAATCCAAATCCTTTACTCCGGCCGTCCTCAGTCATAACCTTTGCTGATGTAATAGTACCATATGGAGCAAATTCCTTTCGCAGCTTCTCGTCATCGATAGTATCATCCAGGTTCTTGACGTACAAGTTGACACCCAAATAACGAGTCATGCGCTCTTGCTTAAGCTGTTCAAATTTTCGCTTCAACTCTTGTTGGCGTTCTAAAATAGAACATAGTTTGCATTATATTAATATACATTCCCAATTAAAAAGTTTAAAAATTGGTTTAAAAATTATTTGTTTCAATGTAGATGAACAATTATATTCTCTTACCAGCACGCTTCTGTGCACGCCCTACATACAAAGTCTTGCTGTCCATCTCCTTTCCATTCATTTCAGTACAAGCCTTCTCAGCAGATTCTGGATTTTCAAAGGCCACAAAACCGAAGCATTTTGACTTTCCGCCATCATCAGCCATAATTTTGCAAGATGTAATCACTCCATAGGCTTCAAACATTTCTTTAAGCTTATCGTCAGTAATGTTATCCGGGAAATTCTTCAGGTACACATTGGTGAATCGCTTGGCCTAAAATGGGAAATATTACACATTATAAAACCACATTTACAAGGACGAAATAAATCACTATTATTTACTTTAATTTTCCTTAATTGCAAAGATAAAGAACCTGATCCTCTTGCATTTTCAAATAAGAAAGTACGTAATAACTGTCCCTTTTCGGTCAATAAAGTGCCTCCATACAAAAGTAATTTGATCACATCACAATATGAACCTACTACCTACTCCCAAAACTTGTTATTACTTTCGTAGCACAATCAATTGGTTTTCTGTAAAGTGAAAACTTCGTACACCAGCTGATTGCTTTTGAATCAGTTTACAGCGTAAATTATGTTGACGGCTTTGAAAGTTTACACCGCATTCTTATACAAGGTTTATAGAGATTGCACATTGCACACATCAGCCAAACTAAAATTGCAGCAGCATTAATACTAGTACTACACTTGCGCGCGTATCATTTTATCTAATAATTTAATTTCAATCCATAACCGTCCATCTGAATTTGGCTACCATGGATAGAGAGCCCTTGAAACTCTGCTTTATGTTTTTTCGGTACGCTTTTAAAAATTAGATAATTTCATGGGTATTTTGCGTTTGCATCAACCATCCTATCTTTGTATTGTATCTATGCATGTTCAATTCTTCATATCAGCCTAACCCCTAACCGACTTTACTTTTAATTGTAGGTAGATATTTAGGTAGGTAATTTTCTAGTCTAGTCAAAAAGAAAAAGTTAGTTTCGTATTTATAGTAATTTTCATTACAGCATTTGTTATTTCAATCTCATCTTTTTATTACGCCCAACTCAGGACTCATAAGTCAATTTGTGAGTGGTTTTATTTTTAATTTCTGCAGAATTCTACTTAAATGAGACATACCATCGGCAGGTTGTTGAAAATTGACATACGCGTAACCCAACGAGCGTCGAGTGATCATGTCACGGCAGACACGGATGGATAAGACCGGTCCAGTTTGGGAGAATTTCTCGAACAACATAGCTTCAGTGACATCAGGATGCAAGTCACCGACGTACAACGACGTCATAGGGTAGCTTGGAGCTCCAGCAGAATTCATTTTTGCAGTTTATTTCTGTTGGACAAAATAATAATTAAGAAGACATAAGAAAACTTCAATTTAAAATAATCCCAAATTAACATTTCACTCACCTCACCTAACACCTAGTTCTTATCTTATAAACTCAAACTGACAAACTGCTTAACCCAAACCCAGTTAAAATACTATTCGAGATAAAAGTGATTTTTTTTCAGTTTTCTTCAAAATTATGATGATCAATCGTATATAGTAATTACAAAACAGGGTTTTTATATGCTTTTTACATATTTTAAATATTTTTTTTGTCTTATAAACTTTCGAACTTCTACATTATCGCTTATCTTTCCAGCCCTTCCTAAACAACTCGATATCAAACTACCACCTCCACTCTTATTTGAAATTACTTGGATGTGACAACAATCGCTATGCGCTTCTCCGCTTCTTGTCAAGGTCGTTTTCTCCCTCCAGATACCTACAAAAAATGCGACAATTTCCCCTAACCTTGGTTTCCAATGCAACAATGTCCACATTTAATGAGACATTCTACCTGAATAGCCCACCCGAGGGAAAACTACAGCAGCCCACCTCATCAAATTTTAACTGGAGGACTGCGGTAAAATCAACAAAAATTACCGCGAACTACAAAAACAGGTGATGAGATTATTTAAACATGCCTGAAGACTGAATGATAATGAAAGCTCCCAATTAAAACGTTTCATTTAAAAAATGCCCATATTGTGGAATAGGCTCATTTTTTCATTTTTAGATAGCATCATCATCACCAGCGTTGACGCTGCGCTGCGTGATCTTGTCAACTGGCATCCTTCAGTGTCCTCAGTCCTCGCACCTTTCACTTTTTGCCAATGCCAGTGAGATTGTTGTGCACTGACAACGACCATGACTACCTAACCTGCAAGTACGCTTTTATGGCCCTCTACATCCTATTTATTACCTAACCATGTCCCTACGGATTAATTGTTTTTCCATCACTTATTTCCCACTAATCCGTTGACAGAAGACCTTTTCCTCCAAAAGAGGACTTCCCTCTAAAAAGTTGGTGGCAGGATACCTCGGCCTGGCTCAGTTCTCCCCAGCCACCACAAAGGAGATATAAAGTAATGCACGTTAACTAGCTGTCCCATATGGTGTATGGCGCAATAATGGAAAACATGAATTCACCGACCATCTCTACGCTTATCAATTACGCTTATCACATTGTACCGGATAAATTAGGAGAATTTCTGGCTGTAATGAAACTTATAAAAATCACTTACCTTTTTTTTATATATCACTTTCAGAAAAATATATTTCGTGCACAGGCAGCAACTTTGAGATGACTTTTTTTATTAAGGCTGTTTTTGTTATATTTGTAATTAGAAAGAGTTGGAAAAAAAATCGCTACAAAACCTCGGCAAAAAAAGACAAAAGGCTAAACAGTTTTTTGTGAAATTTTTATATTTTTTAAATTTTTTTTTGGATTTTTATATTTTTTATATTAAGGGTAAATAGAACGAATACTGCGTGGTTTTGCGACGTCGGTCACATCTGCCACGACTCACTCATCTAACAGAACCTAAGAAAGAAAGGGATCTGTGGCGAGAAAGCGACGAGTGCTGCCCTTTTCATTGTGTTAAACGAGGGAGCTACTTGCATACGGATTTTTAGGCATGGGGGAAACATGCATGGGCTCGGCATCCATTATCCATATTAGCCCACTTGACTGTAGTATGCATTGGCTCTTCTCACATAGATTAGTTCATATCTACACTCCTCATTCTGCACTAAACCTAGTTACGCTGCTACCACTACTACCATCTTCAGCAACTTCAACATTCAACCACCACCATATTATTCACTTTTTTTCAGCCTTATGAGATTATGATTAGTACGTCCGTTCTTTCATATCATAATTTCTACTCTTCTACCCACCACATCACTACTAGGTATTGTAGGTGCATAACCATAACGCATAACTACACAACCAAATTAACTACTTGGAAAAGCATGGCGATTATGAGTCAGTTTATTGAGTTTATTCCACTGACTCACTCACACATCAAAAGATGTAACGTTGATAAGAGCGTTTCTGCTCTGCTTCTACACAAACGTTCTGGTCAACGGTCTACTATAGGGGTAATCGTAAGGCATGCATAGGCTGAATTGTGAATTGTACTTTTCTGTATGTATGAAGCATATATGATCACGGCAAATTTTTAGGGGGAGTATTGACTATCTGCATGCATGCACTTTACAATGCAACTTTAATGTATGTTTACTGAGAGTGGGAAGGGAGTTGTGTGAGGTGAGAACGGTTGTGCTACGTTGATTGTGCATATTATATTGTGCCCGAAGCACTGTTTTACGTAGTGTTGTATTGTGAGGAGGAAAAGGGGCAGAATGTGAAGAAGCTCACCCACTGTTCCAATCTTTCCGCTCCAACGATACTCTGAAAGCCTGAAAATTATACTCATTGATATCTATTATTAGTACAGTTGATCTCATTTTGCTTCCAATATCCAATGCAATGCGTGACAGAAATAATCACATGAATGTCCATGGGGTAATATGATGCCTTATGACTTTAACCTTCTCTGTCTTTGGTAAAATTCCAATATTTTGTTACAACAACCATTTAAATTGCGAAAATTATGGCTATATATGCCTTATAGCTCGGAAAACATTCTATATGCAAGGAATGAGGAAGAGTTTAACGATTGCATGCATATTAGGTACTGAATAGCACTGATTGAGTGTTGTTGTACTTGTATTACCTGATGCCTGATGTGACGTAAATGTTGGCTCTAGCTCACACTACACTTTTGTATTTATGCTGCGCAATTGAAAATGCGTCTTTGTTGTGCTTTGTGCTGTTGTGGCTATCATATTGACTAGACTAGATACATTGCATTACATAGTATGACATACGATTTTTTAACTAAAGGTTCCACATCAATATCATGGAACACTGACATGTGGGAACTACAAGCCTATGTATGCTAATTCGAATTTGATAACTCCTACAGTTAAAATAAGCCACTTGTCCAAATGTTTTAAATCGCAGGTGAGCTTGGAAAAGTAACTTTTCTTGCTCAATACTAGCAATCAAAAATTAAAATTGAAATGTGACTCTTACTCGATTTTCTTGTATGTTTATTATCTATTGATAACAGTTATAATATGTCATTATATTTCAATGTAATTCAATAATTTTTATTCACTTTACTGTGTATGTATGTTCGAAAGTGCTTGCATCAATAGGGTCGAGCACATCTGCTGCAAGTACTATAATTCATGTTTTTGCGGTTTCACTCCTATTTTTAAAACATAATTAGACAGGAACGACAATTTAGCTAGTTTTCAATTGTTTATAAATTATGCGTATTTATGCTCTTTATGGGAACTAACAACTAAAGTAGTCGCGACATGGCATGGCTAGTAAAGCCAAAGCTTGGTCTAACGAACTTTTCTTGCCCAAAGTTGTGGCCATGGCCAAAGGTTACGATTTTTTGCTTTTCTAACTATGCAATTATGTTCAACATTACTTTTAACTTTAACTTTGGATACGTGACGTTAGCAGAATTCACATTGACATTGAGTTTTAAATTCAAACTAATATGCACAAAAGCCTAAGTGTATCTATTATTACATTACGGTTTACATCTAGTTTGCGTCTACATAAAAACTAATCATAAAATCACATTGAATTAAATACTGTACAAAACAAATATCTGAAACCGGCGCATGTTTCAATACAAAAAATCAAGAAAATTATAAGTACATATTCTAACTATAATCTTCCAAAATTAGATTGTAGATGTCTTAAAACAATGGATAATGACTACTACAGTGACACTGTACACAAACCGTAGCTTAATCATAATTATGCCAATGTTCAGTTCTACAGAATTTAACTGAAAACTGAAATTGTCCAAGCAGTCAAATATTATGATTGATATTAAATTCAAGGGCTAATCTACAATATTAAATGACTTTTCTGAAATCGTTGCTTGAGATTATATTGTAGTTTATCCTCAGCTGATTAGTGAGTAAATTCTCTGTCTGGGAACACACACGGAGCAAGTAGTGTCCAGATGTACAGGGCAACACATACCCACGATGACACTATCTTTACCCAGACTGACGAAGTATTTGATGAAAGAGTTTCCAACGAAGAGTTTGGTCTATTATAATTTAAGAAATAAAAAATATAGAATTCATCACTTCACAATTACAGATATTAGTACTCGACTATTCTATTTCTATTTAATACTTACGTAAACCAATTAGTCAAAGTCATCATCACGTAGAGGGTGGCTAGCACGAACATTACATGGAAAAAGCTCCAAGAATAAGCAACGCCTTCCTCTTCATTGTCCCATACCTTTCTATCATGAGAGTCATCTTGGGCTCTAACACCTCCAGCCTCTGCGTCTGTTGGTGTAACAGAAGCGGTTTCTGCCAACAGGTCATTTCCAAGTGACAGACGCGCAGACTGTGATGAGGTCCTGATGCTGGAGTACAGCACACAAGCGATGAATATTATGAGACCCACAATACTTTGCGTGTCCATTCCGGGATGAGCATTTGGTTCTCCGGGTTCACTTGAAATAAATTGTGGCTTGCACATTTTATCTGCAATTTATTTTGAAAATTTTGAAATTAAGAATTGAAATTGAGTTACGGTAACGTTATTTTCTATCCTCTCAAAGGATTCCTTTAAATATATTTAATATTTAAATGGTTAAACGGTTCCAGGGAAAGTAAAGAGGCTTTTATTTTATACCCGGGGAATTGCTCATTGCGGACCATGTTAAGTACATGGTATACAACGCCACGATAGATGATTGCAGTAGTCCAGAGGTGGGTTGAAACTCTTGTACTTTTGGTAGAATAGAAATAACGCTCAGGACAATGCAAAGAATTAAGTTGAAGATAATGAAGAATTTGTTGACTCCACAAGATGCCTTGAATTAAAAAGTAAATTAAAATAAAACTTGATCAATATAAATTCTGAACGAACGAAATAACAAAAAAGAATTCTGCCGGAGTAATTGGTTTTTATTTACATCGGAACCAGAGCCAGTATAGAATTTCCAGAACAGTACAATAGCCGTAAGTACCAGTCCATAGCACAATCCAGTTGCTGACAAAAGTGCACAATACCTACAACATCAAATAAAAATACGATTATATTACTTCTTCTTGCTGCTATTTTAATCTAACACTTATTATAGCAAATTTAGGTGTAAACAAACACTAGATGCAGTACGATAGGGGAAACTACTCGATCAGACCACCTACCTGTCCTACCTAGTCCAATTTGTTATTCTTAATCATCTAATCAATTACTTACCAGCCACGTGATTCATCCTCTTCGTACTTGGCAACCCAGGACTCTGCCCAGTTGTGCGCGAAGTCAACGATGAGAATTAGCTGAATTCCAATGAACAAAAATCCTCCGATCATTCCAAAGTACATCCAAGTTATTCCAAAAGATCCCTCGGGTATGAAGAATGCACCAACACATATTCCAATGACAATGAGATACTTCATTCCCCAGAACCCATTCTGAATTCCTGCTCGTGCATCTCTAGAGCTTCGTACACCTATCATGAGACCAGCCATTATCGCAAAGAATATGGTCATAGCAAAACACACTCGATAGACGGCAAGATATCCAACGATGTTTGAACATGACACTGTTGCTATCTGTATATTTGGTATCGGTATGAGTGACCCCGACCCCTCCGAATCCCCTGAATGCTTGCAGAATGGTAGGCCCTCCATCACCTCTTGTAACCCCGGACTTAGCATTATGCAGCAGACAATAACACCAACGAGCAGCATCATCGCGTACATTATCCTGGAGGAAGTTGAATTTTTACACGATGGGCAAGCAGCACAGCACAAACTACATGCTGCAGAACCACAGCAGCACGCCAGCTATAAACCAAATCAATTAATCAAAGGTTACATATTTATTTCCAATTGTCTTTTCTAGGTCATGTCATATTACAACTTTATAAATGCTTAGTTTACGATTACAAAATCCGATTAGGCACTTGCATGCGATATTTTAATTTATAATAAGTATACATAGGTACCTGGCCAGCAGTGCATAACCCCAAAACTGCTCCCAATCTTATCGATTCAGCAAGTACTTCACTAATCGTCCGTTGGAAATTGTTCCTTATAATCAATAATGGTTGTTAATTTCAATTGAGCTGTACACCCAGTTATCCCTGAAAGAAAATAAAAATCACTTCATTTTACTTATCTATACAACAATCACAAAATAAAATAGTATCTAATATTGAATATGTAATTAAAATTAAATCATTGAATGTTTAAAAAAATCACAGGCTCGGTTGAGAATTGAAAACGAAACCAAACTCAATCAGTCAATCTGACTAACACTAAATATTATCTTTTAATCATTACCTAGTTATTTTAGACTTCCTTTCCTTTTCCAGCTAGTTCCAACGTAATGGTTCAGGTTCTCACCAGCAATTTTGGAATCTAGAATAGTGACTAATAATCTTTTATCTTTTAACACCTAACATCAAGTATGAGTAGAAATCAGTGCAAGTGCTGTAAACTTTATTGTTTGCTTTGAAACGAAATGCAGTCGCCATGAATATGATTATATGATCATATGATACTTGTTATTACTATGTCTTCTTTACTTGGAAATGGTAGTATATATATGGCACGTAATACCTATACTGTAGTACGAGTACCAAAGCGTATATACAGTTGAGTATGGCCTATACTCATCTAATGGTAGCCTATCACTTTTTTGTAGTGGTAGTAGGGAGTAAGTAGGAAAAGAGCCTCGTACATCGTTGTTGCGTTGTAAAAAAGGATGAAAAATGCGCAGAGTTACAATAAATAGCCTTGCCATTTCTGGCATGTCCTTTGTTTGCAGTTTATGAATCAGTACGAGTCACGTTGTCACTTTTCATATATGAGCCACANATATACAGTTGAGTATGGCCTATACTCATCTAATGGTAGCCTATCACTTTTTTGTAGTGGTAGTAGGGAGTAAGTAGGAACCTTTGTCGTAGGCAGGCAGACAAGAGCCTCGTACATCGTAGTTGCGTTGTAAAAAAGGATGAAAAATGCGCAGAGTTACAATAAATAGCCTTGCCATATTTCTGGCATGTCCTTTGTTTGCAGTTTATGAATCAGTACGAGTCACGTTGTCACTTTTCATATATGAGCCACACAAACAAGTATGTAAAAGACAAAATTTTTAATTTCCAAGTCCTCTTGGACACTGATCTGGAAACTTCATACCTGAATTCCTGTAAATACTTAATACGTTCCATATCAAATTCACAGTGTGTGACAGTTCAGGATTATTTTGCATTTCTTTTGCATTGTCTATCATATCAGTCAATTAATGGTCTTGGGGCAGAAGGAATTAATTAATTATCAGTGCAGTGTGCTATTGGGCATTATAAAATTGCTGTGCCGGTAATAGCCTTTATTTTGTCTTTTGGCTTTTCAGCTACATACTAGTATTTGCTTGCCATTTTGAGATGAAAGTGAGCAGAAAGTACTTCGATTTCTATAGAATTTCTAATCATAAATATTGATTATTGTATTTTTTATTAAATCAGTAGATATTATGATCGGTAAAGAAAGTCGAATAGGTAAGTGGAAATAAGTTTAAAAAAGGTCCGCGCGTTTAATGAACCAAGCTATTTATTTGCCGCATATTTTCTGGAATAAATGATCTGAATAAGAAATGCCAGGAAGGGGGAAAGGAAGATGAAAGGTGAAACATGTAAGGGGGACGGAAACTTTCACATCCAGCAATGAAAATAATTAAATGACAGGCTAGATGAAATTTTTGAATTAAAAATGCCGGTTGTTCAGATAACGGCGATACGGCCGTGTAAGTTTAAAAAAGGTCCGCGCTTTTAATGAACCAAGCTATTTATTTGCCGCATATTTTCTGGAATAAATGATCTGAATAAGAGATGACAGGAAGGGTGAAAGGAAGATGAAAGGTGAAACATGTAAGGGGGACGGAAACTTTCACATCCAGCAATGAAAATAATTAAATGACAGGCTAGTTTTTGTATGCACTTTTACCAGCTAAAAATAATTTATTGCTTTAGGTTTTCAGCGAAGTATAATTTTTAAACGGTTTTACTTTTTATTTTACGATTTCATTTTTTGGCTGAGGAGTAGTGCACACTTGTGTAAGGACCATTTTCTCATGTTTTCTGAGAGACAGAGAAACTGATCGAGTGCTGAAGAACGAAATCACTTTTAATAACAAAACTCCTTAATTAAGCACAGATCCTTCTCGGACAAATTAACATTCCTTATTGTTTTTTTTTATTTTGCACCCATTTTTATCTACATATATGTATCTATCAAAAGAGACTCGTAAAAAGAAACTTTCAGTTAAAATAATCGAGCGTTTTTAAAAGGGCGTTGTTTACTTACGTGTCTTGTTTTACAGTATCCGATTGGAAACTAACGTCTACACTACGCTTAAAGATCCAATATTAAAAACATTTTGGATGACATAATTTTTACGTACGTATTAGTGTTAACAATTATCTATAAATAAATGAAATTACAAAAGATGCGAGGTTGGTTGTACTCCATACAATTTACATTTCACTTGAGAAACGTCAAATCAATTGGTAGTGCAGCTAGCAACAGCAGTAGCCGTCCAGTTGCATTTTGTTAACGTGATTAGTATAGGTACATACGTATTTTAAATAGCTCATCATTCCTATGCAATAATAGCTCTAGTGGTTGAATCATTCATAACGTCGTTTTCCGCAGTGCTCCTTAATTCATCTAACTATAAGTTAACTATCTTTATGCTAATGAACGGTAATTACGTGAATACGGCAAATAGATTTTTATTTGGAGGACCATGAATAGCAAATTTTTTCGAACTATGTTCAATGTTCTATAAATCCTGCTTTATAAGTAAACAGCAATTCATTGTATAACATAACTGAAAACTACTAAATCTATGCAGGAAGCTTTACAAAATTACAACTGCAACTGCTCTAATTGGTACTTACGATATAAGATCTTATCATTTTATTTAAGATAAATTATTCTATTAGCTCTTAAACCTTACATCTCGAGTAATCTATACACTGCATTTTTGATTTCATAGTTTTGGATGTTTCTTGAACTCAATCGTACAAACGTAAGCTTCACCTTCACCTTAAGATAAAGAACAAATCAAGCCAAAATTACAAATTGAACATTTTGTAATCATAATATAATAATAGTACAATAATAATTACTTAATGGTATGCACAAGTTACGAATACACGTGTACGTATAATATTGTAAAGAATGTGTTTAGTTTATCGGGAACATTGGAGTAAAAGTCTTTTATCTAAATTGACCATGTATGCAAAAAGCATGACGACTTTTCTCCCCAGGGGAAGTTGTTACTCGATTTGTGGCTCTCGTCTTGCATTGTGTTCCAGGAATAAGCATAGTGGAAGTCGATATCAATGATCATTTCATAGTTTCATCAGGAACCTCCTGCGGCTTCCTTAGAGCTTTTGTCTTGCGATGTACCTGAAAAATGGCCGAAAAGAAAGGGAAATTAGTTCGCTTAAAATTCAAAGCTAAATGGTAGTGGTAGTTTGGAGTTGGAACACATTTCGGAATTTAAAAAAAAGTTTTTTGACTTGTTTCTGCTTCTAGTATTGACCATCGAAATGACTACCCATTTTTGTCTTGGATGTGGCAGGTTTACTTCATGATTTCGAGGGGAAAGGGAATCAAAGTTTTCTTTGTTAATATCAGTGAGACAAATAAGTTGGAAGTTTAAATAAAGTGAAATGCTGAAAGAAAACAACATTTACAATAGGTATGCAACTTTTACTGCTAGCCTGTCTAGAGTCTAGTTCACTCATGAGAGCCGCTTTATAAATATTACTTTAAAAAGTGGACAGCACTACAATGAAACTTCTGTGGTAGTATGATGCTTTCTCTGTATGCCTGCCTACATCAATTCCTTCGTTGGGTCCCTGGAGAAAGGCACCAACATCCCAACTCGCATCAATATGTAAATAAATTATTTCATTTTCCCCATTACTCATCCTTTTTGCAACTTTCTCGATCTAGATGCATAACTTCTGCAGAAGGCAAGTCACGGACCAAAAAAGCAAAACTTGAGCATATTCGAATGTAAAAGCATGATACAAAACATGGATCCTCCCGTTTAAAATGGCGTTACAGACTGGGAGGCGCCAAGGCGTCCCTAAAGAAAAGTTATATTCAGGAAACCTTAGCTTTAAACCTAGCCATGTAAAAGCTACATAAAAGAAAGTAGCAGCTAAATTGCATCAATTTCAACTAGATATTTATTGATAAAATGATAGAATGCGACATGAAAACAAATTTTTACAAAAGTGACCGTATCGCTGACTTTCATATCTATCGTATTCTAGTTCCATATCGATTCTCGGATTCTCGTATGCAGTATGTAATACGAAAACAGAACTCAAGCAGCTGTATGGTATGTCTCACTCCGCCCCATCTTATCAACACTGTTAAAATACTCATATTCCAAATTGTCTTGGAGGAACTTAATCGAATTCTATCGTTTCAGCTAATTTTAGCAGAGTTCCTGGTCCCGTGAAGGAATTTAGTTATATTATTCCTATTAAATCATTA
>JAHZND010000356.1:0-10772 GCA_027744115.1 Acrocyrtus sp. NNG-2020
ATAAAAATATAAATGCTCACGAGACATCAAGAACAGTGAAAACTGTGGATTGTGACAAGAGAGCAATTTTTTAGAGGGCAACCACATTAAAATTTTAAATTACCTTTTTGAGTAGGTGACAAACAGCATTAGCATTGGGAGTGTTTTTCTTTTACGCACCTTTAACTTGATCTTTGAAGGTATTTAGATCCTTTTGAAATCAGAACATGTGATTATATTCTTAAGAAAAGATAATTTGGATGTGGAAAGTAACAAAACCACAAAAAATTAAGGTAGTAATATCAGCTGCAGTTTAAAAATGTTAGCACAGATTGCAGTTTTGCAGCTGACAGTAATAAAATACACAATTCACAATTATTACGCTGTGACGATGATGATTATGATGACGATTATCAATTAAAATTTCTTCGTTTCGGTTCTTGACGATGGCGATTTAATGATGAGCCAATTAAGACACTATTTCCGTTAAAACCTTGTTGAATATTTGATTGATTTTTTTCACAACTACAGAGAATTTATCACAACAATTCCTTTCAAATAAATTCTTGTGATTGGGTTTTGTTTTCCAAGGACGAAAGTGATCAATTTTATTCTTGTTATCACAATTAAAACTAAACTGTTTCCTTTTTCTTTTTTGGAAGTGACACTGAACTTGAGTTCCGGAAGTACCTAAAACAACTGTTCCGAACGCACAAATATTTACGAATTTGCCACATGTGGTGGAGAGGTTAAAAACTCTTCCTTCCACGCTCCTTCTTTCCACCTCAACAACTATCACTACTAAAATGTAAACAAACTAATTTTCTACACCAAAAACAGATTCCTTCCTTCACTCCCATTCACGATTTGTGGAAAAAACACTTCTTTAATCTGTATTTTATTTTTCCAATCACATAATTTAGGTGCGTACGTCTTTCACTTCCTTCAAAAGCTGCCAGGTGCCAGGAAGATTTTCGAATACTTCTCGGAATGTATTTAAAAATAGCACGTCAAAAAACCGAAACAAACGCACTTGCCAAAAGTTTTACCCGAATTTATACTCTCTCCCAATTAGCAGTCAAAGAGCAATGTGCTTATTTTCAAAAGTGAGACTTTCCGAACCCCTCCACGTTTCGCTTCCTCATTAGTTAATCACTTTACAGTTTATCACAATCGCACAGCACAGCTTTTACTGCTCAAAAAAGTAGTTTTTTAGTTGCTGATTCCCATTCCCATCTCCTATGTCAGAGTAAACTTATTAGCTACTAGTTGCTCTATTATAATTCTCCGTGAAGACCAAAACACAACAATTTGCATAGCTGCAATTTTAAGTTTATTTTTTTTCTGTTCACTTCGCTCCTTCTCGAACACTCTCCTTCAGCTGATTGCTGATTGCCACTGATAATAATAAGTTCGAAATTGGCGAATCCAGTTTAGGCACGCAGCAACCACCACCAAAATTACATATTATTANTCCTTCTCGAACACTCTCCTTCAGCTGATTGCTGATTGCCACTGATAATAATAAGTTCGAAATTGGCGAATCCAGTTTAGGCACGCAGCAACCACCACCAAAATTACATATTATTATTACTTAAGAAATTAAAGTTGAGCATTTCTCACTCAGCTCATTATTACACAACCACCTTTAACTTTTTGCTGTAATTGGGATGAGATTTCCGAGAATGTTATGTGGCAACATTAACATCACACATCGCTCCTTCTCACATGTCAGCAGTCACCACTCACTGAAAAAATATCACAAAAGCAACAATAAATTTATCTTTGCCACACACTCTTTGCAGTCGTTTCAACAGTTTTCAACTTCAAGACAAATTTTTAACTACATTTTTTGTCCTCCTCACTAAATAAAAATTGATCTATAAAACGGGACAAGACTGGGACTGCAAACCCCATAAAAATGGAGCAGTTCTTCTCGCGACAAGAAAGAATGCAAATAAAAAGACACCCTCACAAACACAAAATTCAGAGAATTTTGCGTGGCATATGGCTCTCCCTGCATACACAGAGCACATATCAAATAGATCTCTTCAACAGAAGAAATGTGTTAAGCACAAGAGGGATCTGTTACGTACAGTTTTTATTCACAAAAAAAATTCTCGTTTCTCAGCTGGATTCGCCATTCACTGCTAAAAAACTATATACCCTTTCGTTTTACTCGTAGATCCATATAAACCTAAACTTGCAAGATTGCAATATGGGCTGAGAGATGAATCTGGCTAATAATTTTCGCCTGAGAATGAAAGGAGAGGAGAAGGTGGAAGGTATGCGTAAAAAAATGTGTGTGCTCTTGCAACTTCTTCACTGATGGGATTTATTGTTGGATGACGAGGAGAGGAATAATGTGATTCTGATTAGGAGGAATGCGTATGAGTTCATTCAAAAGTGAAGAGGAAGGGGAGTTCCATAAAAAAAATTATATCCACTCACATGAAACCAGATTTTTTTGTTTTTGTTTCCTTCTGCTCCTGATATAAAAAGTGAGGAGCAACAAGAGCGAAAAAGTGCATAGGATGTTTTGGTAGTCTTTTTTTGGTGGCCAGGCCAGAGCCACATAATAAAAAAGATGCCCTTTTGCTCTTGGTTTAAAAGGTTACATGATAGAGAAGTTCTTTCTGAGGAGAACTCGTATAAAAATATAAAAATGGAGTCTTCTATCAGTTCTATCGTTCTACCGTCCTGGGATCAAGTATTTTTTTAGTACGAGAGGAGAAGCGAAGAAAAAAAGTGCTATAAAGAGCTTGCTCTTATAGTAAAATCACACCCAATTCGAGAGATTTGATGTGGAGGTGGAAACGTGGATAAATAAAATCACGTTTTTGGATAAAAGAAAGATGAGAGAAGAGAGAAAATGCATTTTTCTCTGTTAGGAGAAAAACCACTTTCATAAGGAAAAAAAATTATATACAGTTTAACAGCTTTACAAGGAGTCAAGAAGAGAAGATTTTTAATTATTGTAAATTGTAAAACTTGTTAAGAGAAGGTAATAGGCATGAGTGTACTTTTTTTAGAGCTGCAACTGTGCACTATGTCTAAGCACTCACGGATCTTTAATAAAATATTTTCCACTAATTGATTCAAAGCTGGGATTCTAAAAGGAGCTTAGAATTTTGTGGTTAGAGACCAAAATTTCAGAAAGAATTCTCCTCTCAGAAAATGGAATTCCTTTGCACTTTGCACAGCTTTGCTTTAGCATAATATCTCCTTACAGGAGAGGAACGTGCAGAAGGCAACAAGTGAATTTTTTTTGAAGTAGCAACTGCAGTGAGGCAACTATAATGGTAGCGATCAAAAAAATTTAATTATGTATTTTTTGTTGTTTTGAAAATAATTCTGCTGCAGACAAGAAGTTGAGGAGTGAGTGCAGTATTTTTTTCATAGAGCTTAGACCGTAGACTGCACCGCACTCACAACTCACATCCATACCTACTCAGACACAAGAGAGAAGTAAAAAAAATGATTGTTCATATAATACAATTTCTTAACTGATGATGACGATGATGATGATTAACTATTGTAACATTTTTTTGTGTTTTGATGAAGACGATATGATGGTAATGTTTTGATGAGTGTACATCAACATCACAGAAAATCTTGATACGAGATAGATTAGCTTATTGCGAACTTTCGTTAGTGCAAAAATTACAAAATTATGGGTAAGTATGTAAAACTGTTTTCTATGTTGAAAATTATATTTAGAAAAAATATCCCATTTTTGCACACTTTACCTTCTTCTTGCTCTTACACTTAATTCAATTAAGGGGGAGCCCACACTACACAAAAAATGTATATTTATAAAAAAAACTTCAGTGTAATTCACGCACGTACATATTTACAACTAGCCACAAAAATGAAACGGACAGACTTTTTCGAAAATACTTCACACAGCCATTCAGCTCTTCTTTTACTTTAAGCACATGCTGCTGTAATACGTGATGAGATGGTTTTTATTCATTTAAGACTTTTTTTAAAATGTGAAGTAAATAAGTAGAGTGCTATATATATTTTGCTTATTGCTATTATTGTATTTTGGCGTATTTAACGTCCCCTTGTTTCCATCAGTTTATCATGACGATTATGATGATTAGGAGAAATGGGTTACTTTATTTCCCCCATCACAGCAACTCACAATGGCAAGTCTTTTGCTAAACACGTTAAACTGTTCGGTTTTGTTTGGTAAGTTGGATAATAAAAATACGCACGTATACTTTGATACTTGTCATCTCCCTTTTTTTTTATTGTATGCACATGTGTGGGGATATATAGATTTTCCTCTAAATGGTGACAGCGATTTATATATAGTGACGGTATATATCTTATACATGCATTTTACCTATTTTTTTTACACAGGTGTGCTCTGGCTCATGCCTTTGTCTCTGTGTGGCGAACAGATAAATATGTTCGTAAATAAACCAGAAAAATTATACGTAGTTGACGTTGTCGTGTACTATATCACGCTTTTTAAAAATCCGCTCACCCATTTTTTATCTCCATTTTTAATGTGCACACAATTCCCTGATTTCTCAGGATAAGAAATATTATGAAGACACTCAGGCAGCATATTGCGGAATAAAAGTTGTAATGTGTGTGTATGCTCATCGCTCATGTTGACGATGAGGATTTTACGATCAGCAATTTGATTGCTGCAGAGCTTATTGCTGCCTTGCTGCTATTTAGTGCTCACTGCGAGAGCATGGGCATTATACAACGTTGGTAGGTATGCGTGCAATGTGCACGCTGTGCTGATTTGTTTATTGGTAAAAAAAATTGGATTGAAAAGTGTAAAATGGAACAATGTACAATGGAAATGGACTATGTATGAGTATGCAACGTTAACGTTTACTTTACACGTTATTTTTACGAAGACACTCCTGCAATGAGATGAGGCAAGAAGGCTACATCGGCAATCCTAAAAATGCAGGGATTCCTACACAGTACACAGAAATGAAGCATTGTTGCCCGTGAGCAAATCATCATCTTTACCTTGATTTCTCATACCAGCTTAAAAGCACTTAAGCTCACGGCTCACCTCACGCTCACCTGTCGCTGTGTTGTGTGCTGCTCGCCGTTCCCATATACAAACATGGGAATTGGTGCAATGCAATCACAATCGTATAATCATCCAATGCAATGTTACCTGCACCAAAAGATAGAAGATACGCTGTGCTGTGGTATTAGGATTTAGGATTGCATGAGCATGATCAATTCCCTATCTGGCTGAAAATGTACGGCATATATATTTATGTATGTATGCCATCGCCTTCACGTCATTTCTTACCTTAAATGTAGAAATAGCAAAGTAATGGGAAGGAAGAAAGACTCATCAGCACTATCAACATTATCCATTCAATTTTACCCAGAAAAGGATATCTAACTTCCACGATGTGGTGTGGCTGCAACATATTATCACGAGTAAGGCATATTTACATTTAACAATGGGCTTCACAGCAAAATCAGATCCTCCTCCTAACAAATTACTAGCGCTCTGCTGAACAGAAATGATCAGGGTGAGGGTGAACCTGCCCTGCCTAAGTTGCGTATTTCATTGCCTGCTTCTAATTCATTTTAATTTAACTAATGCTCTGTACAAGCTTTAAATTGTCATTTATTAGTAATATATTACCTGTGTTGATTAAAAGTAATTAGCTTCTAACTCCAACCTCAGTTCAAACAACATCATTCCAACGTCGAACTCAAAAGTCAAATGGTGCACTATATCTATTTTAACAATGCATTATTTATAGATTTAAAATATTTTTATTGGCGTTTTACATCTAAAATTCGCTGATTTAACTTTTGCTATCCTATCTCAATGCATTTAATTTTGCAGATCAATTTGCTGCATTACCCAAGTGCAATTTTTGAATTGAGCTATACAGTTCATACAGCTCCATTTTGAGCTGTGCTGCCTCGTCTCCTACATCGAACAAAATGAAAATGCATTTTCCGCTAACTATAATTGAACAATTGTGTTTTCCTCCCTAGCACATTTTTAATGCAATTTCATCACGGGAGGAACTTCTTTAGCTCCTCTTAAGTCTACACAAGGCACTGTTACTTCTTTCTGCCATTTGCTTTTGCTAGCCCGCAGTCCTACTTCGCTTAGACTTTAATAACATAGTTGGCAGAAGGCTTTTTATTTTTGCGTCTTCACAATAGACAATTCCCCTCGCTTATTATACTACCAACTACAATTTTACTATTCCTATTCCGCTCCTCTTTTGCGCAGTTCCATTGTAAAAGATTATTATTATTATAGATATACTCGCTCTTGTATGTATAAGAGATTAAAATCAAAGAGGATTTTTAATGCCTTTAAAATTCACCTTTCCTTTGAATTGTACTTTTATTTTATGAAAGTGGAACTAATCCTGTGCTATACGCCACGTACCTTAAGGTACCTACGAGAAGGCATCGTGCATCACACTGCATTGTCAGTCTCTTTTCTTTCTTCTTGCTAAAGCCGGTTAATTCCTCAAAAATTCTTTTTTTTCCTATTACACTTTTGATGCAATAGCTCGACTCTTGTTTTTGTGGTAACTTTTTAGTAGGGAAGCTAACGCTGAAAAAGGCTCATCCAACCGAAAGGGTGAGGCACTCGCAATGAGCTAACTTCACCAAAAAAAGCATTAGAATGAAAGCTAAAGCCATCATTTTGTACGTGTGTAGCTCCACCGCATATAAAGAGCGGAGGAGATAGAGAGATGTGCATGCAAGTCAATAAAAAAGGAGGAAAAGGAATGGCTGTGGATGTTGATGTTGATGCCGATGTGGATTGCGAATGTGACGTGCTATGCACCTAATAATATCTTGTCCTGCTTTTAGACGTTATTTTTACAATCTAATAAACTTCAGTGCTCTTGCTCTTCTGCAAGAAGACTGACACGAGCACGGAAAAAAGAGGGAACTGCAGTCTCATCCTTTTTTCGTAAAAGGCACAAAACTCACAAACTCAATCACCGTGTTTATTACCTGCTTTTATTAGCCTTTTTCGTTCATGACATTGTCAAGAAGAAAAAGGAAAAGTGCTTGGCTTGGTTCACATTTTATTAGTGGGCATACGGAACAAGGAAAAACTGGCTTTTGTTCCTTCTTCATCCATTTTTATGTGCACTTCTCATTTCGTACGCGAGGAGTGTACTCTTCTCTCAGAAAAAAAAAGATTTTTATACCGGATGCAGAAGGAAAAGGGCTGAATGAAGAAGAGCAGAAAAATGATAGTTTGATGGTGAGTGGCAATGGAACTTCTGGTAGCCTTCAATAAAAAAAAGACGAAAGAAAATAAGTTCATGTCCTTGATGTGCAGAGGAGAGTGAACATCAATTTTTTCCCTTTTTATGCCACTAAAACTAAATTAAATCAATCACCGTAATGGTTATCTGGTTTAGCGTGAGCATAAGCATCCTGTCTCGCTTTTTTTCCTTTGAAAGGAGAGAAAATGCTTTACGAGTTAATTCAGCTAATCGAAATCAATTACTTTCTTTATCTTAAGACAAGTTTATGCAAATAATTCTTGTTTAGCTTATTACCTTCGAGCCGAGCCTATTATTTGAGCGCATTTTTACTTTTCATATAATTTTTTTCGAATGTGTTTTTTACCATTTTTGAAATAATCTTTTTTCCTTTTTCTCAAAAGGTGCATGCTTGTTAAATGCCAGTTCGGAAATGGCTCACGCAACAACTCCCAAAATGTAAAGGGGAAGTGGAAATAATGCAGTGCTCAGTTCTGGAGAGGAATTCGTGTAATGTTTTAAAATGAGATGTTTAATAAAGCACGATCTCTTAAAATTTCAGCTAGCGCCTTGTTACGTCCCATCAGAGGAAAAAAGGAAAAAAAAAGTTTTCTTCTTGGGAGGATGGAAGAACATGAAATAAATATTTTGGTCCCGAAGGATAAAATAAAAATGTTCTCGAGAATGTGTCACAAAAGGAGACTCCAGCAGAGCTACGAGGAAGAAATACATCAATGTTTGCCATATAAAGGAACTTGATATATTTTTCGTGCCAATTATTCAGCATGATGAAAAATGAAAAATGGCTTTCTCGCAGGTGAATAGTGAAGGAGGTGATTTCAAGGAAAATAATAAAAAATTTATCAAGAGTGTTGTACACATGTGCTTCATCATTTTTACTTTTTTTTCGCAAAAACTTCATATACTATGTCGCAAAGAAAAATAACTTGCAAGAATACTAAAGGCATGACAGTTGCATAAAAAATTTAAAACTTTTTTTTGTTTCCGAATAAAAAAACATGCAGGATAATGGAGAATAGAAACTAACGAGTAAAGTGGAAGGGACGGTGCTGTCCTTATTTTGGATGGAAAATTTTTCGCTTTACTTCGTCTCCTAACTCAGTTTTTTTAAAAAAATTTTAGAAAGAAGACTCTTTCACAATGTCAGAGAAATGAGGGGAGTTTATAAAAGAAAGTTTTTCCTCCCAACATCCAATATTTCTCACTACTTACATACTACCTAGATTTCGGATGAAGACATTTTTCTCAGAAAAAAGTAAAGTAAACAGGGACTGGTGTGTCCTTACATAAAGTTATCATATTTTAGGTACATACTCCGTCTGGAAAATTTTCCGCGATTAGTTGGTCTTTAACGATTCATCTGTCAGAAGAGGAGCAAAGATGCACTCAACTCAAAGTTTCGACAGAATTGTGAGATTTGCGATGCATTCAGAAAAAAATGTGATTTCATTTCATTTCTTACAAAGTTAGACAGTTAGACGTCGAACATAGTTCTTCATATTTTCTCATATAAATATTACTTCTAAGGTAAAATTCGACAATGTCTTGGTAGAATTGGCGAAATCATGAATTTTTGTAGTAGGAGCATACCTATACAATAGGAAGGAAGGCTATACAAAATCATCATATGATGTTTGGCCTGATAGCTACAGAAATCTGAAAGTTATTTACTTGATACGCTTGAAGTGTAGCACTGGCTTCCACTGAACCCTTTTGCCTATAAATATTTTGACATATCAGGATTGATTTTTTGTGATTTTTCCTAAAAAAAAATCGCGAACCATTTTAATTTTTGCAATATTGTTTTTTTCATTCTCTCTTATTGTAAAGGCATTCATTGCATCTTACATTCCCAACATTTTTCTTGTTAGAGCCAGACCACATTCCATCTTAATCTTCTATTCGAACGTGTTCCCCTGATATTTACTATTTTCCATTATAATCACAGCCCATTGTGGGGAAAACGGCTTTTAGTGCACTTCTATTCTCTTTTCTTCTTCATTCACCACTCCAAAACGAGAAATTCCACAAAAACTCCCGTTTCTTACATTTACCAGTAGGAGGGAAAACTGCAGCGGTAGTGGTGCTAGTACATACACTGCACAAGAAAAGAAAACTTTTTTCTGAGAGTGTGCTTAGTGCTTATGTCCTCTATCCTTCCACTCCTCCGCTCTTCCTAGTCCCTCCCTATTCCATCTCCTTTCCTTTTTGTCTTTCCTCTTTTTTTACAAAGTGCTAGTGAAAGTGAGGAAGTTGATGTTGATGGCGACAATGGCTCGAAGTGAAAGGAGTAGAAAACAAAAAAAAACTTTTTCCTCCAAGTTCGTCGCCAGATTTGTCAAAGGCATTTTCATTTCAAAGGTCAAAATGCCTATGGATATATATTTCCTGTTTTTGCGGGAAGCGTAACTTTTCCTCTGTCTGATAGATCTAGAAAAAAAGACGTGTTCACTCCAGAGTTCTGGAATTGTACAACTCTAGACTTTGCTTTAGTGTTGCCTACATAAAAAAGTAGTTCACGCAATTTCTCCTCTCTCACACGAACATCTCACTCAACTCTACTTTTCCTCCAAAAAGATATTCTGCGATTGAAGTTCACTTCAAGAAGTGGATGTGGTGTACTGGGGCATGTCGGTCTCCCTTTCAGAGAACTGCAAAACCCGGAAAGATATATTCCTCGCGCTAAAAGGTTTTCATTCCCTTTCCCCGTTTTAAGAGAATCAGGAAGGAAGAGAAGGGAGGAAAAGAGAATTTTCCAGACAATATTAAATTAAAAATGTGTAGCGATATAGAGGAAAAGAGACAATTTTAGAAAATGAGATGCACGCACTAATTCACGCCTGGACTAAAAGGTTTCTTTCGACATGGGCACACTGCCATACACGTCACAACGCCCATTTTTTGTTTGTCCTGCTAATTTCTTTGAAGTCCTCAAGTGGTCCACGTCCTATTTTTACAAGCCCTTCCACCCATTTTCACTCTCTCCTTTGAGAGAAAATTCCGAGGATGAGCAGTAATTAAACTCGTTTTTGTTATAGTTCTTCTCCTCCTCCTCCACCAGCCATCCATTTTTACTAGCGACTGCAAACTACTTACTGCAATTTGTAAAAAATAATTAGCTTGCAAGGAGAGCGAAATGTGCACATTTTTTATTTCAATTCGCCAATCCAAATTTGCTTTCTCTGTTCATTAATCCGAAATCCTCTAGAACCTCTTCTCCTTCGTGTCTATTGCCTGCACGGTGCAGCACATGAAAGGAAGTGGACTCAAGCAAACTAAAATTGTTTTGATGTCGGGATGCACTCCAGAAAGAATGCTGAACTAACTCATCCAGAGAAAAGTTCATCTAGTGTACTTGGGCGTAATGCGATTCTGCAATAAGGAAAGAAGGAGGCAAGTTCCATTCCAGTATTTTAAACGTGCCCTTTCCCTTCTTCTTCCTTCTCTCAACTCTCCCCAAAATATTCGCTAAACGAAGCAAGATTGAAAACTGAGACTGGAGCGGAAAATGAATTTTCC
>JAHZND010000357.1:0-18537 GCA_027744115.1 Acrocyrtus sp. NNG-2020
CCAGGATAAAACCTGGAAAATGTGTCTGTGTAGGGTGTGATGTGTGAAGCATGTGGATGAAGACGGACAGATCCCGAAAAAAAAGTAAAGGAGTGATAATGTTTGTTGCCTCCAGCTGTGCAAACGATATCCGCTCTTGTTTGAAGGTGACGATTTGAGAAGGGGCACGATTCCGTTGTTCCACTTTCCATCAGGGAGCTTTTTAAAAGGCAGTGTTTGGTGTTTGTTTGTTGTTTTCCCGGCACAAAAACACAATAAAACTCATGTGGGATCTAACAACGAACATATCCAACTGAAAAAGTAATTAATTAAGAAAGTTCCAAAGAAACACAAAAGGCTATTTGGAGAGTCCGGATGGGAGTAATTAGAACATTTAAATGGGTCGTATCGCTATAAAAAGCGACAGATAAAGAAATATGTAAGATCACAGTTGAAGCTAAATTCATTGTCATTTGCACACTTCAGTCAAATAGAAAACAGAAAAAGAGATTATTAGAGCTTCACATCCACGTTCACAATTACCCCGAAAAAAAACTTAATTTCTTTGCGCGCCACTTTTCCCATAATGCAAATGGCAATAGAGCTTTATTTAACTACTGGGCAATAATCATTTTCACATTGTTAGGATAAAGAAATATGCGAGGAGTTTTTTTTTGCAATGGGAGCCATTTCCGGTTATAAAAATCCGCAACCGCAAAAAAACCAAACCAAAGCCCGTTTCACATATTTTCCGCGTCATCAAATTTTAATACATTTTTTTCAGTGTAAGAAAAATGTACAGAAAGGGATAAGGAGGAACAAGGAAGGCTCATTTCCCTCCCACAGGTTTTTCCCCCAAGTCTTTTCTCCAGTGAGATTTATTGAGAAAAAGTTTTTCCAGAAAATGCATTATTCTGGAGCTGTTCCTCTTCTCTGATTTGATTACGTAAAGGAGATATTCCCAGTGCAAAAAAGGATGCTGGAAATGGCCCAGTGTCTACCCATTTGCGTTCCATTTCTGTACAACTTTGAATCCTTAAATGGTTTGAAATACGCGCCATTTTCCTTTTCACGAGTTTTGCATAATGTCCTCAGCAATTTTTTGGCGGGTGCTACACGTCTTCATCTTCATATTTGCAGGCAATTGGCAGAGATGAAGACAGAGTAGGAGCTTGAAAACGACAACTGCGCTCATTCAAGTGGAAGGAAAACCAAAAATGTACTGATTTTCCACATGGCTCATTTACTTTGCACAAAAACTGAGACTCTTTCTTTTCCGATTCACGTCCTTTGTCAGCCTCCTAAAGAGAAAAGGCTCGGTATAAAGACGCCACTTTGCTATCCTTCCTTAGCGCATTGTCATTCGTCTGGAATTTTCTTGAATGATCCAAAAAGAATAAATCGGAAGTTGGCTGGTGACAATGGCGGGAATAAGATAAACAGAAAATTTTCTCTTTTTTGAAGCGGAACAGAAAACAAAAAGCAGAATGCAATAAAGTCATAAAAAGTGTTTTGAAGTAGGTAAAGGAATGATGCTGATGTAGCAAACAATTTGGTGAAAATTGGGAAAAGGTGAAAAGTAGGTAGCTTAATTGAACGTAAACTTTTTGAAAACAGAGTCAGCGCTTTTATTATAAAATTATTGGAGTGGTCTTAGTAAAAATATGCTTTTAAAAATTTCCTGCTAAAAAGCAGGCTTTTTATTTGTTAGCGGTTAAATATAGTTATTTTTTATGTGAAAGTGAGTGATTTTGGGATGAAGTTAAAATGGAGGCATTTTTGAAATATTTTTCTTTGTATTTTATAATAGTGCCGACAGCCAGTACAACTTGGCAATTCTGAGCACAAACGTAATCGTGAATTCCGAAGGGAACCTGACATGGCTGAGCACAGCGATTTTCAAGTCCTCTTGTCAAATCAACGTGGAGTACTTTCCGTTCGACGAGCAAAACTGTACCATGAAGTTTGCCAGTTGGACGTATGATGGATTTCAGGTAAGTTATAATATCCGAAAAATTTGATCTCGAGATTCTTCCTTCGAAAAATTTAAATAAGTTGTGAGCAGGAATTTTTTGTCGATTAAGTGAGAAAAATGTTATCTTGAGTGAACCAAGTATGCAGGGGTAACAGAAGGTCGAGTGGAAGTGGGAGCTGGGAGCCAGTTGCTATATAGCCTTTTATACAAGAAAAGACAAAATATGTCGATGTCATCATTGGCTGCACATTTTTTGTCGCAGGGCATATGTGGCCTTATAATTTTTTGGTATATGTTATTGGTTTTGCACTGCGGGCATTTTCGCCCTAAAAAACTCCAGCCTTCTTTCCCAGCTTGACACATGACATGCATTTATTAGTGGGAAATTAAAATGAAGGATAGATCACTCGGCTCAAATACCATTCATGCATTTTAATTAGTTTCCTCTTGTGGAGACAAAAGGCCATGCTCTGCATTTTTTTGGTATGTGACACCCGAAAATAGAAGAGACCTTCCTGAGGAAATCCAACCCGTGCAATTTTCTTCCTTTCTAACGACATCCGCCAACAAGGCTGTCAGCATCAGTGCATTTCGATTTTACTTGGTATTCCTGTTACCACCTCCCATTAAAAGTTTCTGTTGAGGCGAGGTGAAAAAAGGTGGAAACAAAAGTGTGGGAATGGAATGCCTAAGGTAACCCCCAAAAATATGAGAAGGCTTTCCTCTGCACCAGAGTGACGCTTTTGTTGCCCTTGTTTGCTTACGGTTATCAAGGACGAAGGAGAGAAAAGCATCCGAACATCAGAAGAGAAGTGAAAACAACGGAAACGACGAGCACACTATTTTTGGTAGTTTTGCTCCCGTTTGATGTGATCTGTAATGGAGGACGATATTTTAGTATTTGAAACCTCTCACATGTAGAAAATAAGGAATCTGTCTCACTGTCTCTGGCGATGTTGATTGATGCTGATGGGTGACTCCGCGTGCCTTATCTTCACTCTAGACTTACTTCGATGCTCTAGATCTCATTAAAATTGCAAGAGTGAAAGGAAAAAAAAGGCAAAATGGAAGGAAAGTTACTACATCTGCACTGCCAACTGTTTTTAACTTGCACTGGCTCTTCCGCTTCCAGCTTAGTTTGGCCAAGGCTCATTTATCGGTATCTTGAGAGTCGGAAATTGTGGAGGAAACTAGGCTGCATAATATACGATTGTAACGTAGGCAAATAATGGCAGAATATATTTTCCAAAAAATGTTTTGTCTGTCTCGGTTTGTTTTAAAAAGGTGGAGGCTGAATTCTCTTCCAAGAGTAGAGATGTCGGTGAAATATCGGCGGAAGTTGCAAACCTACTAGCGGGAATTTATAGGTGACTGAATTGTCTACATTACTTCGGGATTTAGGAATTCTACCATTTTTCATTTTATTCTCTTTACCTTCCTTTTCCTACCTTTAAATTCGGGGAACTGCCACTGCCAAATGTGGTTATGGCGGTGTGAGTGAATTATTCATGGCATCATTTTATTTCCTCTTTTAGGCAGTCTCAAAGTCGTATCCTGAACAAAAGGAATTCATCTTTATGTCGATACCATTCTTTCACGCATTTAATGATGATTTATGATCGCTCGCTTTGACTAATCCCAAAACGGGATGATTTGGGTAATGTACTTTCACTTACATGCTGCAACGTGAGACGCATGTAAAATCCACAACAAATTTTATCAACTTACTCAACACTATTTTTATAGCCCGTAGGCTGTGGCTTTAGCTCATAGTCCCATTCCGTAGGTAAATAGTATTCTATTTGCTCTGTTCACACCACATTTTATCATATGGAAAATGAACTCCCTTGACAATTTTTTTTAAATGCTTACGTAAGTACCTTTACCACCTTACGTATCACATTTTGGCGCATTGCACCTCTTCCACCTCATACGCACTTTCCACTTGATCCATCTTTCCGTAGAAATTATATTTACTTTACGGAGACCTCATCCATTCACATTTTTCTGTGAAGTTCTCATCATTTCTTTGCTCCCCTTTTTGGTCTTGTTCTCATCTTCCCCATCTTTTTGAATTTGTCACAGTTGAAAGAATCCAAGAAAAAGAAGTTGAAAGACGCTGTCACGATAAAAGAGATAACTTTTTTAGTGTGAGAGTTTCCTATGCCATTCCGAGAAAAAAAACTTTCCTTCACTTCGTCATTTACGAGGCACGCACAAAGTGCCAGAAATTTTCCCAGATGAACTTAAGGTTAATAAGGTCATCGTCATTTAGAATTAGTATTATCTCCTAATAGCTGAAAAGTTGGAGGACTAATTAGCTAGATGACGTGTACCTAACTGAAGAATTTCCCCTTTTCAGAAAACACTTCCACGGCTTTGAGTGCTAAATGCATTTGTTCTGTTGAAAACGGCTGGAGCAGCTCTTTTCTTGTTCCCACAGATCACGGAAAGCATTCCTATTTTTATTAGCTGTAGATCTTCTCATTGTAATTTTTATCTGAATATCTTTTATTCATTATTTTAAATGGAGTGCCAAATGTTCACTATAATACTGGGAAAAACAAATTATTGTAACAGGGCTACAAACTATTTTACACGAAGTGATAGCATTATAACGAAATAGGAAACTGTTTTTGATATTAGATTCGTAGAATTATTTTTTAGGCATGCTTGATCAAGCTCTCTGATCTTCTGTTTTATTCTCAGAAATGAAGTGTTCTCACAGCACCATACCATCAGTCACACGAGCAAAGTTTTTTGTGTCACTTTTTTTCCTTGCTAAGCGCCATTTAATTAGAGCCGAAGTTAATTGCTACGGAACGACTTTCACAGAACTATTTCTCCATTGTTCCGGTCAATAAGCATTTTTCAAAGTAAAACTATTAAAGCACTTTAATTAACTCGTTCTCCTCTCTAGAGACTGGATCTGCTGCAGACAATTTTAATGCTATAAATGATTATGTGAAATCAAATGCATTCGGAACCTTGAGCGCATTCCATTAATCATATCTTTTCACGATAGTTGTGGTAAACGCTACGCAGGAACATAATGGACACTGATTCATCACTAAAAAAATTAATCTGCTCCCTTAGTGACAACGCCAAAAACAGAGTACCACGTCCACAACCGTATGCATTCATGTCGACCTTGAAAACAGACTTTCCTCTCTGGGAGGAACAGACAATTTTAATGCTATAAATGATTATGTGAAATCAAATGCATTCAGAACCTTGAGCGCATTCCATTAATCATATCTTTTCTCTGAGCGGAAATTCCAATTGCCTAAAGAGGTTTAAAGGAGTGAAGGATATCATTTAAGTATATCTTTACGAGCGTGGTGACTATCCAACATTTCTGCTGGTATGTGTGGTGACGACCTGATAAGCTTATGGCCCAGTTTTCATCCAGACAGCAAGTGTCATTCCGTCTCATACTGTCCTAATAAGTGAGAGATCCTCCTGGATAAAAGAAAAAAAATGAAGGGAGAAAGTCAACTTGACTTTTTTTAAGAATTGCATTCGCTGCTGTCCGTCCCTTTCAGTTTTTTCTTCTCAATTTTCTCCCCTTTTCAACGCTTTTATTTTTATGTGACCATAAAGAAAAAAAATTATGAGGAGAAGGCACGTGAGCGGAACAAAGACCAGGAGTGGAGGTGGTGGCGTTTTTTTACTGGAAGAAAATGTAATTTCTGTGCTTGAATGCCTTGGCAAATTACCATTACAAAAGGCTTAGAAAACCATATTTTTTTCTTTTTTCGTAAAATTCTCTGCAAATAATACTTCCAAAAATAGATCCTACTAGCCAAGGCCAGTGTACCCCTCCGTCCGTCCTCGTCATTAGTAGCGAAAAAAAAGCTACAATATGGAAAATGCCTACACATGCACCATGCACGAGTACATTTAAGGAGGCAAATAAACAAGCAAAGTAATTTTAGGAAGATTTAACAAGCACCCAGCGAAACGTGAAGTCGGGCGGAGAGTGTGCTCTAAATCTTCCACTTCTTTTAGGCACAGTACAGCTTTGCTTTGGAATAGGGAACTTGACTTTTTTCACAACTTTAAATCTTAATGAAGTTCACTGACTTTCACGGGTCTACACATCTTCCTAAAAAAAAACTCATTTTGTATTAATGATAAATCTAAATGAAAATAAATACAGGAGAATACCTTCCTTTTACTCACATTTTTTTTGCTGTATAAATTTTTTTAGCTTAAGCAAAAAAATATATATTTTGTGGCAAAGGACAAAAAGAACTGATTTAAAATCTAGCAAAAGAATACATTTCACTTACTCGCTGTACTTTTCCATAAATTCTAAACTGTGAACAGAAAATATGCTCATTTTCATCTCTGGCTTGTACACTATTTTTTTGCATGGTTAATGTCATGTGAAAAGATGTGGACAAAGAAATAATTTTTTATACTGTGCTGTACATGTGATTGCGCACTCAACTGCATATAATGAGGCTATTTGTATGTATTTACATGACAGGGAATTGTTGCATCACTCACAAATTTTCCGGTCAATGAGGAACCGCGGACATATTTCTGACGGAGACAAACCACAAAAAAAATCCCGTTTAAAGAATGGCATGCTTTATTACCCATTATTTAAATTGGAAATACCCTTTCCCCACCCCACATTCACTTTCATTTCGTATCTCTCTCCGTTTTGCTTTTGGCTACTGTCCCCGCACAAAACATAAAATCATTTTCCTTTTCCGTCCTTGCATTGCTTGAGCATAGCTTTCTCGTTTTTTCCAAATATTCAGAAGCCAGAAAAAAAAGTATACTCCACTTTCTCTGTCGCCTTTTCTCCCATTTTACCGTAAGTCACAGTTATGCAAGTAAGCATAAATAGCAGCTATACCATATTAGGTATCCTACCACCCACGACGACAAACAAGAGAAAAAATAGTCGAGAGAGGATTTTTTTCCCTTGATAATCCAGCCATGTATATTGGAGGCAAGGAGAAAGTATGGAGAATGGTATAAGAAGAAGTTGCAAAAGGGCAATACGGGAATGACAAAAGAAAGTAGGTATATCGGATGCAAGAAGCGTTCCAAAAATATTTTAATATGGATGATAACGCATGCATATGACAAGTCTTTTATGAGGTTTTCTATTAGCATATGCCCCTTCGCTTTCAACTTCAACCTCGGAAAAATATTTTTTGGAGAAAGCCAGGAAGGATTGTATAATGTAGTCGTGGTGCAGTAAATTGTGATTCCCATGATGTGAAATAATTTGCTATGCATGCACATTACACACTCACACTACGCAGAAAACTTGTGGAGTAGATCAAGCGTGGTTTCAAAGGGGCGCATAAATTTTGGTCGTGTTTATTGCGGAAATGACTCTTTCCAGGTTTCTCCGTCGCTTGTAATAAGAACTTGAGAGTGTGGTGGGGCGACTAACTCCATTTTTTAATATTGCTCCACTCTCAGGTTTATACTACGGAGTGACAATTTCTCTCGTCTCGTTTGCAACCGGATTGTCCGTAGTCACCCTGAACATTCATCACCGCGGCATGCGAGGGAGAGAACTGCCCCCCTACCTGAGGCGCTTCATATTTGGCTATCTAGCCAAGTTCCTTCTTCTTAAACTGGATATGCCGAAACGAGCTTATCTCTTTACGGGGAGGAACTCTTGTGGAGGGGAAGGGAAACAATCTGTTGCTGCGGACTGTAACAATGCCTCATCCTGTAATAATACTGCGGCAAATGCGACCATTGCGAAAACTTCAGTGCTCGGCAGGAGATTGCCTGTTGTAAGGAACAAGCAATAAAATTTAATTTCGGGATAGTCTCTCCAAATAAATTTTATTTTCTTGTTCTGCTGAAGGAAGTTGTAAAAAAAGTAAAAAGGAGTATTTAATCTAGTTCTGCGCTGCATGAAATTTCCTCTTTTATTTTTTTGCAGGGGGACACATGGAGAATAGTTTACCCTGACATGCCATCCACTCCACCAAATATGAGTTATTGCCATTGTGACGCTCACCAGTCACTTCTCAACTCCACGTCTTGGAGAGACAAAGCTAGAAGCAACCATAAATGTGATGCAAGGTAAGTCCCCGATGGCGCTTTTGGCCTGGCAAATTGCAATTTCATACTTTTATGGACTCCTTTTTATGACTTTAGTTTCTGTCTCGTAAATTCCTTTTTCATTGCATTATTCCCTTCATGATGAAATATCATCATTTTGTAGTCGTGTAGTCGTGCCGTTGCTTTCCGGGTTCAATTTTGTCTACACCCGGTTCACATTGCCCCATGCCATGTCCTACGCCCTACGCACTGCTTTAATTTCGCTTCTATCGGCACAAGCATTTAAGTCAATATTGCAACTTTAGTATCCGGGTCCCTCTTGACTCTTTCTGTAATAGCGCATTTTGTGAATTTTTCATGCAATCCCCTTCTCTCTGCTTTCTGTGTTCCTGTGGGATCTCTAAATGCCTGTTTCGTCCGTATCTGTGTGCTACTTTCTTCTCTGAATATTCATTTAAGATATTTGTCACACGGTGCAAATTTGAATTCGCTCTCCCTGGAAGTTCCAAGTAGTCTACAAGGTTCTTCTCCTTTTCAAAGGTTACATTTTACTGTTTTATTTATTTTAATTAAATATTAAGCTTCAAATGCAATATTGCGAAAACTGGGTCTAATGTGGAGCCACTAATCTGCTATGTCTCTTACATGCATGTTATGTTTATTTGCATGTTCTCTCTAAAATTATATTCCAAAAGCTGCATGTGTGCAAGGCTGAATGTGCAACAAAATCAGCAAGTAAAAGCAATCCGTTCCTGGATCACTCGAACATTTTGCCCTTCGAAATAACCTGACACTTCCTATATTGCATTCATAAATAATGATATAACCTTGCAGCGCAAAGATTAATTCACCTGGGGAGAAACCATAGTACAAGCTCTAGATTAAACTGCAAGTTTAAGGCTTTCACTTAAGCCATTGATATACACTCTCACCTTATTTTTGCCAATACTGACACCCATAAAAACGTCACAACGCATTTTATTGCAACTGTACTATCAGTGGCTGCAGGATTCCTCATGGCGAGAATGCGATGGGGTTTGTAACTATTTTAGTGACTAATTCCCGTTGGCTTAAGTATTGTAAATTATAAAAAAAAATTCTGTTAGTTTGTTTGTTGGAATATATTATCCCTTGAAAAGACAACGCATGCATGTCATGAAACGTCTTTAGTACAAAATTTACTTTCCCTGCAATGCAATGTTGCTGCGCTTTCGAAGTGAGGCTCTAAAAATCGCATTTTGAAGCTTTGGCTGCAGCTGCCTTGTTATATACTTACCAAGGTATGCTAATGTTGAAAAGGGCGAAAAATAAGCGTATTATTTTAAAAAATTTAAATAAATAAATAATTTAGGTTCCGTCCTGTAATGCGAGTCCGCGGAGTTCCTTCCAATGACATGACAATCAAAATTATCAAAAAAATTCTGTTAGTTTGTTTGTTGGAATATATTATCCCTTGAAAAGACAACGCATGCATGTCATGAAACGTCTTTAGTAGAAAATTTACTTTCCCTGCAATGCAATGTTGCTGCGCTTTCGGATTGAGGCTCTAAAAATGGCTTTTTGAAGCTTTATATGCAGCTACCTTGTTTTATACTTACCAAGGTATGCTCATGTTGAAAAGGGCGAAAAATAAGCGTAATATTTAAAAAAATTTAAATAAATAAATAATTTAGGTTCCGTCCTGTAATGCGAGTCCGCGGAGTTCCTTCCAATGACATGACAATCCCCCTTTCCAGTCTCAGTGGGAGTTTAGGCTCAGCATCGGCACAGAACACTTTTCACCATCATCATCATCACCGCTCGATTCACCACTCCTTTCAGCAGTATGCTCTTGATGATACATTTATCGATTTCAAGGCGACACATCATCACAGGTCCCTTACGTGTTTTTGTATAGGCACCTATATAAGGCCCTACGAACATTGAGGTGGAAAGATAAAAATATATAAAATGTAAATCACAGGTCCGCCTTTGAGTTAGATGACCTCCTCCAGGCAGAAAACGTGATTGGCGCAAGACTTAGCGGGACCTCTGCGGGTGGTGGTGGGACTGGCGGTGGAACTTCTACTGGAGGGACAGGTAGTCAAAAAAATACGGAGTCTCCTTCTGACAAGAAGAAGTGTGATGGATTGACACTTTGCATATTTACCTTTTTTTCTTGTTCGTGCTAACTCAGCAGGGAACAATGCAGAAGTGCCGCCGTGGCAGCGTCAACTTCTCTTCCTTCTTTATAGGATTAATGACACTCTGGAAAAGAATGAGGACCGAATGGATGATCAAGAAAGAAAAGATATCCTGAAGCTGGAGTGGCAACAAGCTGCTCTTGTCATTGACAGGTGCGTTCTATTTTATAAATTTTACAGTGGAAAGCAGTTTTTGCTCTCATTTGCAAAACAATTCCTCAAAAAATTATATGAAAGTTCTCACTTTCACTTAAAACCCTTTCCCTTGTATCCTTACATATTTTAGACTTCTCCTTTGGATATTCGTCGTTGCCACGATTGCCGCAACATTTGGAATTCTATACATGTCCCCCCACACAAAGCTCTTTACAACTTGATTACAACGAGGAATCTCTGCAACAAGCATAACGCTAATCCAGCACATTTGCGGATACTCGGATATTCCCTCTAGAGTTATTGCCGTCTTTGTTGATGGCCTCATGATACATATTAGCATCCATCATCCTTCCTAATTTTATTTCACCTTCTCTAGCAAATCTGCAAACCAGGAACTAGGGAAGGAAACCAGAAAGCTAACAAAGTCAACGCCCTGCCTCCATTTCATCTCACTTTTCATCCTCTTTCCAAGATAAACTTTTCCCACAAAGACATAGACGGCAGACAGGTAACATCTTTCATCCTCCTGTCCGAAAAAAATTGATTGTTGTATGGTGAAAGCGAGATGAATATAGAGAGAGAAAGTGAGAGGAGGACCATAAAGTAAAAGATGAAAGAGTTTTGTCACCATCATCAGCACCGCCACTACATCGTTTATGGTTTTGGCGTGGTAGCAGATGCGATCAATAGAAAAGGGACGAGATACTAAACTATAAGCCCTTGCCATTGCCATTGTACTAGATTTTTTTGGAAAACAAGCGCTGGAAAAGTGGAATTAACGTAGCCACTCATGCAGAGGAGAAAAGGGCAAGTGGATAGATTATATATAAGGGGTAAAGTGAGACATGGCAGAAAAAAAAACGCTGTCAAGATTTTTTTTTACTGGTAAGTGTATATATTATGCATGCGTAATCACCAGCAGTGATATCATGCAGCTTCCTCTTTCATTTCCGTTGAACTACATCGTTTATGGTTTTGGCGTGGTAGCAGATGCGATCAATAGAAAAGGGACGAGATACTAAACTATAAGCCCTTGCCATTGCCATTGTACTAGATTTTTTGGAAAACAAGCGCTGGAAAAGTGGAATTAACCTAGCCACTGATGCAGAGGAGAAAAGGGCAAGTGGATAGATTATATAGAAGGGGTAAAGTGAGACATGGCAGAAAAAAAAACGCTGTCAAGATTTTTTTTACTGGTAAGTGTATATATTATGCATGCGTAATCACCAGCAGTGATATCATGCAGCTTCCTCTTTCATTTCCGTTGAGTGAGCTCATGTTAATGGAGAAAATGAGCACAACAACGAGAACAGCGGATGAGAAAATTTTCCAGGAACACTTGATTAGAGAAAGGATCTGCTGCTGGGACTATGATATGATGGAGTAAAAGGTGCACGTTATACTCCGTATCTACCATGATGACAGCTTTTTTTTTGCCGGAAAATTAATATAAGATTGACTTAGTCATATGGAGAGGAGTAGATGTAAAGTAATGAGTAAGTGAATTAATGCGTGAAGTTTTGCATTGTCATACTTTTTAGCTTAAAATGAAAAATGTCTGATGCTCTACTTACTCAAGTGATAAGGACTGACTCGGAAAACTCGGCACTTATATAAAGAAAAAAAAGATTCGCAATGGTAGGCTCCAAAAATATATATACTTTTATGTAAGTTAATCGACTGGAAGGCGGTAGAAAATTAATTTTATAATTTCAATGAACGAATTTTACATAATAGGGAATTAGGCAAGGGGAAGTTGCCGATGCAGTTTTTAGATGTAGAGAAATAGCATTATTTATGATGTGATGTGATGAGGAAGAAAATGAAACTTAACTTTATTATACAATAATCATAAAATGTATTACTATTCCAGAATTTATAGTGGAAGTGGTAGTTTAATTATGTAAGTGTGTCAAGATTGTATACATTAATTGCATCTTAAATTGGCTTACAGAATAATGAATTCACTGTTAATCTGTGAAGGATGAAACAACTTAATTGTACTATGGAAAATAAGTGGTACAGCAAAAATGAAGTTTTAATAGACTTGTGCAACCACTACTGAAAAACGCTGTTAGATATATTTGTAGAAAAACTGACCTGAAAATTGTTCTAAAATCGTAATAAAAGTTTAAATTATTAGCTTAGCCAAAACAGGATCTATCGTACAATTTAAGGAGGATTTTTTTATCTTTTCGTCCAGTAATTACATCTCAATAAAATATTTTTTACAAAGGCGTCGTAGTAAGTCAACAAATTGGCAGCTGGACAACAAGTCATAATTTAGGCTAGATGCTATCAGGATTGCATCCTCGTCCATCCCTACCAACGTCCGAGAAAATAGTATGACCCCTTAGCTTTGATGAATCTCCTTTCTTTTGGTAAGTGGAATGATTCATTTAAAACATGGTTTCTTGAGTGAGCAATTTTTTTCTTATTTATTTTTGGCTGGTGGTCACACATAATTTGACGCTAACGGGTTCTACAAGTCGCAACCGAAAATGCAAAAAAGCCTGCATAAATTTTAGGACAGGCTGTATGCTTGAAGTCGTTAGTTTCAATGGAGAATTAGGACGGGTGGAATCGACTCTGAAAGTTAACAGGAAAAGAGATATGAAATGGATATTATTATGATAATACAACAAAACCCGAAATTTCTACACCGAAAGCAAGAGGAAGGAGGGAAAGGGGGCGGGAGAGAAATTTGTAGTCTTTTTTTATTATTATTGTTGTACTCCACTACGGAAAAAAACTTGTTCTACCTACTCCCCCGCCATTCACTTCGGGTAGTGTGCCTAAGCCCAGTCCTCACTCACGTGCTACTTCCCTGTTATGAAGAAATAAAAGTTTTCTGAGAGGGCTTTTGGTGAGTTGATGATAAAAAAAAGTTTGAGGAGCTGCTTTCCTCTTTTGGCTTGTCGAAACCTTTCAGAACATTCCCATTGAGGAACTCCATAACTCCATATGCCACAATATGTAGATGAATAGCGTACATCATTTTTTATTATTGACAATAACGACTTGAACTGATGGGATGAGTGATCCTTACAAAGGCCGTTTCACATTTTGGACAGAGTAGCAGAATGCCGTCTTGTATAGTCGTACATCATTATATGGAAATGGAGACGGTTACAAAATTCCTGTGGCGAGGGTGGAATACCAATGTGGGGCTGGAAGGACGTCGAGTGAAAGTCAATTGTGTAGTGGAGCATGTCGTGGATGGATATACTACGCACGCACGGGACTTTTTGGCATATGGCAACGTTTTGATTAAAGCAGCATTGGCATTGGTCTCAGAGAAAAAAAAAGACGCGGTGATTACTGATGATCAGATACAGCTGGATGTTAGCAGTTGCTGTATAACATTTCACGTTTTCTCCGCAAAAAATTCGGGTGGAACAAATTGGTAACATACTGATCTAGTTTTGTGAGTGGTGAAGTTTACATCTTCACCATCTTCCGCGCTTTTCTTTGTCACTAGGACAAACTAATTACTCCATTGTAGCAGACTTTATTATACTATTAGGTCAAGTATATTACCAGTGGCTGCAGTCTAAAAGACTGAGGAGTCAGGTTCTTCATAATTACCTTCCATTTGTATTCGAGAATATGGCAGCAGGCATCATTTTTATACAAGCGTCGAGTAGACTCCAAACCTGGAATGTCAGAAATGGAAGTCATGTTAGTTAACTAACCATAGAATTTTTCAGGCTTCAATTTTCAGAATTTCCCGATTTGTTTTTGAAGTTGTTAGCGGTTAGCGGCTTGAGTAGCATCCGGCATTGGAAATAATTAATTACAGTTCAATGGCTTATTTTAGCTTCTTTCGGAATAGTGAACGAACTAGGCTAAACTCTAGCCCCAAATAAGGAAATCTCGGAGATGAGCAGTACTAATTGCAAAACATTTCGGGACAGTGCGCAGTTAATCAAATATCGCCGGAGGTGATAAGAGTAGACTCCAAATCTGGAATGTCAGAAATGGAAGTCATGTTAGTTAACTAACCATAGAATTTTTCAGGCTTCAATTTTCAGAATTTCCCGATTTGTTTTTGAAGTCATTAGCGGTTAGCGGCTTGAGTAGCATCCGGCATTGAAAATAATTAATTACAGTTCAATGGCTTATTTTAGCTTCTTTTGGAATAGTGAACGAACTAGGCTAAACTCTAGCCCCAAATAAGGAAATCTGGGAGATGAGCAGTACTAATTGCAAAACATTTCGGGACAGTGCGCAGTTAATCAAATATCGCCGGAGGTGATAAATTCCCATTAAAATCTAATTGGTTTCACTAACTAGAGACACTACTTGCTAGTAAATGTGGTAGTGGCATCCACTCCGTTTTGTGGGGCATTGTAAGATATTTTGCTCATATTTTACTGCAGCTGGAAAGTGTTATTGAAGTTGCCATTTCCATTCTGTAGTCATCTCCCCACACGATTAAATTAGCTTTTAATATGTTAAAACAGATTAAAAGTTATAAATTCATAATTGAAAGCGAAGTGCTCACCTTCCGTTTCCATTTTCATACCTAATTCTTCAGTTCACGCAGTGCCTCTGCCCAGACCTATGGACTAATTTATTTATCAGCGAACGTCGCTCCACTACACTTCACACTTCGCTCTACCCATTCATACTTTCATACTCATACCCAATCCTGAAAACAGCAAACTTTCCATTTAGAATCCCTTTATGTGGTTTTTCCCTTCACCTATCATTTCCAATTACTACTGTTTGGAAGGCTGCACTCATCGCCAGCAAAAAAAAAGTTACTTAACTCTAGAAAGGTATCGTTTGTCTTGAAACTGAGTCCTTCTCCTTCCTCATCCAAACTAATATTCTCTCAATTTACCACCATCCAGGAGGTTTATGGGAATAAGATATTGCTATTATCCTCAAACAAATGTTTTTAAAACAAAAAAGTAGGCACGTTTTAATAGAAAACTGGAAAGGGAACAGGAAATGGAGAGAGTTTTCATCAATCCACTCACCAATTTCTTCTCAATATTCGAAAACATCTAAAACTGAGGAAACCACCATAACTCTGCCTGTGTCAGTTGGCACTGACAAATGTAGTGAGATTAAAACAGGTTGTTTTTGCAGCTTGCCTACCTATTCCATTTTACATAAGCAGAACAAGACAGTATTACGCAAATATATCTATTTCTTATGGCTAACAAGCAAAGAGAAACTTTATTTTTCCTGCTGTCACTATACGGAATGGGTCTCTCTGGAAGTGAACTTTGAAGGAAAAAAGTTTCTTTTCTTGTCTGTGCTTCTGGTGCTTCTGAGAAAAGGCTTTGTTCCGCTGTTTATTCGCTTGTAGCTGTGTACCTAGCCCGTACCGAAAAGATATCTTTCAAGTCACAAATTAAGCTTGGTGTAGGAAAAACAAAGTTTAAAAGTGGATTTGTTTTGCAGATTTTCCCTTACAATGTTCTCCTCCTTTCGAGGTCGACGAAGGAAGGGAAACATAAGCGTGTGCAATCAATTACGTATGACAAGGGAAGACATAAAGACAAGAAAAGTCATTAGCGTTTATTATGGTGTTATAATAGATTGTCATAAATAATCAAATCCGTAGCGTATTCTACTCCCATACATATCATTTGCAAGGAAATATGACAGTAGTAATGGGCTTACTCGACTTTACTCAGGATATAAATTTTGCGCACAGTCTGCGAAAAAATACCTATCTGAAAGTTAAAAGTCAAGGGAAGCTTCAGATGGAATAAGGAACGAGTGAAACTAATAGCGGGACAATATTTTTTAGCTGCAGATGCGCTACGTGCCAAATAGTGCANATATAAATTTTGCGCACAGTCTGCGAAAAAATACCTATCTGAAAGTTAAAAGTCAAGGGAAGCTTCAGATGGAATAAGGAACGAGTGAAACTAATAGCGGGACAATATTTTTTAGCTGCAGATGCGCTACGTGCCAAATAGTGCAAGATCAACCATTGGAATCTCCGTCATTTATTATGCAAAAGAATTTGTTCTCTAGCCTTGTAAGGGGAAGACAAATGTCAAAAAAAAATAATTTCATATTGAACTGATCAGGGATGAAGGTGACACTGCAGCTGGAGAACAAATGAATGCAACGACGTGCGTTGTTTCTCGTAGATGTCGTCATCACATGATTAAATTACGTAACATACAAGCTGGTTATGCAATGCGGAATTACGCAATTGCCAATTGCAGTAGCTATTCACTCTTTTTTCAATATGTCAATTACTCAATCAGAAATATAAAGTGGTACCCTTTCGCATTCAGGAAATTATTGAGGATAAGGAATACAAAATGAATGTGGAGGAGTAACTCTGGAGAGCTTTGCAAGAATAGACATTGTAGTATTGAGAAGCACATATTTTTCTCCCATAGTACAGCAGATTGAGCATTACAGTTAGTCAGTTTTTGAAGTGCGGAAGAGAAATTTTAATTAGAGAACCTCTCATTGTTATCACGATATTTGATAGTAGGTGTATAGAATTGCAGCCATACCTAGTAAGCTACTGAATTCCTCATTGAGCTTTTTCTTCCTTTATCCCTCAGCAGGCAACAGAAACACAGTAAAAAATTTGTAAGCATTTTCAAAAAAAAGTTCCCCGTAAAAAAATTTAATTGGAATTTTATATGAAGGTCTTGGCTTATCTCGTGTTTACAATTCAGCAAGGAATAACATGGCTTATTGTACGCTTCCGAGAAAAGAAAGTTTCCTTTTTTTATTTTTGTACTGGATGGCTGGATCGCTCACGCTCGTTTCTAGAATTTTGGGAGAGCCGAAGTCAGTCTCTAGTGAATATGTAACGATGTAGTAATAAGTAGCATATTCACTGGGCTAGTTCGGAAGAAAATAATATTTCTCATTTTTTTGCATAGAATAGAAAACTAAACCTTATTTGTTTGGATGCGAGCTCCCTGTCCATGTCTATTCCCCGGCAATTCCCCTTTTCTTTGAACTGTTTTCATTTTCCGAATTACTATTTTATGAAGCCAAGTTATTCGCGTTGTTTTATTGATTCTGTGATTTTTACGATCCAATTCAGTTCCAATACTGTGTGTCTAGTCAAAGGTTCCCAGTATTTTTTATTGAAGAAAGAATTACTTGTAAAATGTCAGTCAGCATGAAAGAGATCGTTAGGCAGAGCAATTTTTACAAGTACTCAATGGGAACTATTCCAAGCGTCTTTTTTCTTTATGACTCTCTACCTAAATGAAGAACGGACTGTTTATTGACTTTTAAAGGAATGTTTTATTAGCATTCCTACATAACTGGTTTTCATGCTTTCATTTCCAAACAAAAAATTAGACTACAGAAAAGAGACTCTTGTTAGTCGTTAAATTATAGTCTAAGATTTGATTCTTGCATCTGAAAATATCCTGCACTTTTTATGACGTCCTGGGATGCATCCACAATAAATCAGCCCAGAGCTCCAAGAAGGTTCCCCAAAACACTTCACAACTGAAGTGATGTGCATTAATCATACATGCGCCTTTTTGCTTTTGGCGAAAGCATAAAAGTTCCAGGTGGTAACTACAAAGCGGAGAACAACAGTTTGACGAGAAAGGACGCTCTTGAAAAAGTCCTCCAAAAAGTTCACATTTCTGTGGGAAGGAAAAATACAAAAAAAATCCAATGCTCGCGTTGTGTTACTGACTGCCTTTCACTGCCACGAAGGGTTCAGGCTTTTTTCAGCTTAGCATTATTATAAATTGATACTCCACCACATCCAAACCAGATTATGAGTGGGAAAGATTTTTTTTCTGTAGTTGAAAAAAAAACTAGTGATGTGGGCGTGACGTATCCAGAAAGCACTTAATGAAATTTCGCTGCAGTCACAAAAACCGTAATGAATGACATCTGCTTTGTTCTTTGACATATGTGGCTAAAAATTTGCTACATTACGTTACAAAACAGCAGGATACACGCAGAATTTAGCTATTGCCATCGTTCTTTTCCTCATAATATTGACAGCCGTGGACAAACGTGACAGATTAGTAGAGGAAGGAAGAAAAATGCAGTACGCCATCCTGATGCAGTCACATTTCATCACATGCACCACTGCCAGTGCATTTCACCTTTAAGCAAAGCGCTCACTTTTTTTTTGCTTGTGCAGCGCACGTGTACGTGATGTGTTCCTCCATTTTTCATTCTTCCTCTGTTTACTTTTATTATTCCAAGATGTGCAGCACTCTGTAC
>JAHZND010000358.1:0-12013 GCA_027744115.1 Acrocyrtus sp. NNG-2020
CGTATCATATTCACAGTATCCGTTTCAGTAGCACTCACACCACACATAAATTCATTTCCCCTTTTTTCCCACTTCTAATTTCACCACCTGATTTTCAACGAGTTTATTACATAAAGCTAGGTATTGCATGGCATAGACCATAGATCATCATATAGATTGATGCTGCGCAAAAATGTGCACAACTACACACAACAACGCAACATTTTGTAGTTCGCAAATTTGTTTTTGCAAAATGCAAAATAAATGTACCTAAGTAGGTATTATGCAGTGCCTCAGTCGGCTCAGTGCTCACTGCTCAGTCAGTCTTTCAATCCCTGGAAATTAAAATTAACAATGTTGAGCCTGGGACTTATTTGACATTTGAACCTTTCACCTTTAAAGTTATGTACTTTATATTTCTTTCACAGAGAAGGACAAAGGAGAAAGGAGATCATTGAATTATACTATTTATTTACGAATGTGTGGCATTTGTTGTTCTATTATATGGCAATTATGGCTGCTTTTATAAAGTGAAAAGTAGTTATTTTCAGTTTATTTCGTATTCATGGATAGATCTTAGATTTTGGCCATAGATATAAAAAGTAAAAAGTGGTCTGGCTTAGTAGAATTTTTAAAAAATGGCCACGACATATACGTTAATCAAGCTATGCATAAGAATGCAAGGCATGTCAAGACTTCCTATTCCGCATATTGTAAGTTCTGGAATGATTTACCCCACCACAACTAGTGAAAGGAACAGGTACTTTTACAGAAGTTATTTAAGTCGAAACACAACCTACCCAGAATTAATAGGGGCTAATTCGCTTCTGATAAAGAAAGGATCAATAGGAGGATACAATTCTTGGTTAGTAAAGAACATAAAACATAAGATTAGCATCAATTAAACAGTAGTAGTGGTGTGGTGAAGCTATAATTGCAACAAATATTAAAGATATATTTAATTCATTTACCGACAGGCGCAACTATTCCACCTCCACCTCTAAAGAAGATGTTAAGAAAGCTGAGAAGGAAAGACTGGCTAAAAAGAAACCTAAAAAGTGGACAGCAGAGACTATCAAAATTATGCTGGTCTCAGAAACAGGCGCGTTATCATCAGTTACAATTGGAAGATGCGAAAAGTATAGCAAAGAAACAACGGCTGGAGCTTGTTCACATCGTAGATGATAAAGAAAAACCTGTGCGTACTGATAAGGAGGTTTACAAACTTGTGTCGAAATTAAGCAGTATGAATAGCTTTGATGATGAAAGTCAAGGTGAGTTTATTTATGATTTACAGTTTTTACACGTAGGTTTAGTGTTCGACCAATTTGTGGTTTAATTTTCGACTTAATGTTTGCCTGCTATTGTTGGAGGTAAAGCTTTTAGCAAATTCATGTGCATTTATTACCTATGTTATTTGATAGCTGACGTTGACCCTTCTTCCTCTTCTAAAGAAAGTAAGCAAAAAAATAAAGATGAAAAGACTGTTATACTGAAGAGCAATGTTGGAGACCATGATTTAAACTCTAAAATTAATCAAATGCTCAAATGGACTAAGAAGGGACATAGAATCAATTATGATTTACAGTTTTTACACGTAGGTTTAGTGTTCGACCAATTTGTGGTTTAATTTTCGACTTAATGTTTGCGTGCTATTGTTGGAGGTAAAGCTTTTAGCAAATTCATATACATTTATTTTGTTATTTGATAGCTGACGTTGACCCTTCTTCCTCATCTAAAGAAAGTAAGCAGAAAAATAAGGATGAAAAGACTGTTATACTGAAGAGCAATGTTGGAGACCATGATTTAAACTCTAAAATTAATCAAATGCTCAAATGGACTAAGAAGGGACATAGAATCAAAGTCATGATTGGGCAAGCAGGAACAACAGGAAACGCTGTGAGTGACGTTTCTCGGATGATTATATTTCCCAGTAAATTCAATAATTTTTCTTTATTTTGCTTCTAGTATGTACTATGTAGTATTAAAGTTATAAGTTTTTTAATAGTAATGCAACAAAATGTGTCCATTCCATTTCCATTTATATCACTTTGTTTTTTGTTTTCATAGGAAACTGTGTTTAAAACAATTGAAGAACGAATGAAGGAAGGAGAAGGACAAATACAACAGAAGATTATCAAGGGAGCCGAAATTAGATTTTACGTTGGTCCACCAAAGGCTAAAAAACTTGAAAAAGTTAAATCAAGCACACAAGACGATATAGACTTGCCTGATAGCAGTGATACAGGAAATCCACTGAAGAGAACAACTAGCTAGCTTCCAACTCTAGTAGCTGTAGCGTACTGACATAACATATTGAAATAGATGATAAGAAAATGACGGGTACTGTAAAATGTAACCGGAACCAATAACGCAAAGTATATCCCCAGTTCATATGGGTCAAAGCGCCTTATAAAAGTTAAAACAACTTTAATTGTCATGAGTTATTGTGATGCGATGCGCGATACATTGTAATTCCATCATGTCAAAGACTCACATTTTTGTAAGTTTTATAAACATCCTTACATACCTACACGATGATTTACTTGCACGGTTAGTCAAACTTGCTTCATGAAAAAATCTCATCACCAGAAAAATGCAGAACAACGACAGATATTTCTTCGGAATGGGATAGAGGGGAAATGTGAGATTCGCAATGTTGTAGAAATACTGGAATTGGCTGTGCATGTTGTATTTTTACCAATATCAGTCAGTTACCACGGAAATTACATATATGAGCAGAATAATTCGGGCTTTCTTGCCTCATTCTCTTCTCTATTGTCTAGGATAGTTTTGCTCGTATAAATCACTTGTGGGAAGGCAGTATGACGAGATGACTGTGACTGCCTGCTTTGCTCGGTTCTGAGAGAGTAGTCGGATAGCATAGAGCACTCCGATTTCACGTGCTCGCTCACCCAGTCTTCTCCTCATTCATACTCATATTAGGCATATGTAGTCTTACTTTTATAGCATATAGCTATAGCATCAGTCCGTTTCCAACCAAGACACCCAGGCAACTTGTGTAATGTGTAGTCAACTTGGTATGGGAATGAATCGTAGTACGACAGAAAAGACCCATCTTTTATGAGCGTAGGTGGAACACGAAGGTTACGTGGTAGATGTGAATGTGACAGAAAAAATCATCTGTAAAGGAGTCAAGTAGCATGCACTCAAGTCTGCCAGACAACTTTTCCTGTGATTCATATATTGCATGTGAAAGTTTATGCAATATGCTATTATCTTCTAAATTTTTGTGGACTCGTTAGAATTCCTCGTTAGAATTTAATTAGTTACGCTTTACCCTGCAGTGATCCTAATCCTACCTAACAGTGAACAGATTTCACTTCATTCCGGTGTTGAACAACTTTAGAAAAAAGTTTCTCCTTTCCAAGGTTGACGGAAAACGACATTGCGATTGTGAGGTAAGCTTCATATTCTTTGTGTGGTGTAACTCCATCTTGTTCATTTTGGCATATTTCTTCACATACTAGTAACTATTGTTATATCGTAGTGACGCATGGCACTAAGCAAAACTGGTAAAACTAAGATCTTAAGTTAGCTATATGGGTAAAACCACGACAAAGCAAGCAATGAATATTTTAACGATCAGTGTAACGATAAGTTCACCAACCTGCTTTGTCGAGCTGAAACTGTAAGCTGTAAGCTGGGGGTTGCAAAGCTAAACCATATATTCCAGGTCATGTCTAAGTCAAGCATTTTCAATATCCTCTCTCTCACCTTAGAGAAAGTGTTAGGTTAAATGGGACAACTTCCTATGAAGAAACTGTGGCATTGAAACATGAAATTACCTCTAGCAGTTGATTTTGCTAAAAAAAAAGTTGGGAACATAATTATGGAATACCGATGCGGTACTAGCGGATTCGATTATTCACCTGCATAAATTGTAAATTCTAAAGGAAATGATGGCTGATGACAGTATCCTTCAATATTTAAAGTGATTGATTTGTCCGGATGCATGATGACACTTTGACTGCAAATATATCATGAATGAACAGTATTTTACATATGATATCGGCTTTCTTATGGTGCTTCATATGGTGTCATATTCATGTCAGCTTGTATTACAAGATTACAACTGTGACTGTAACTGGGGGCATTTACCAGCATTTAGCTGCTGCAAGACTGCAGTCTAGCAGTTTCCTTAACATATAACCTTCGATTAAAGAACTGACGTGTGAATGTACTTGGAACTTTAATATTAATAGAATTTAGAATTACCAATAGAATAAGTACAATTTTCGCTCAACCAGCATCTATTATACATACAATACAATTTACTCCCTCTTTACGCTATACTTAGAAAACATATTTCAATGAACAATTATATATGTACATAGTCATTTTGGTACTTTGCAAGATGAATGAATATATAAAGCTTCATTATACTCGTGTAAACTTTTCCGTTAAATTATGTACAGGGTTTTGCTTCATAATATTTGCAACGGTTAATATTTAGATAGGTAAAAATAGCCATTATTATGTTGGCTTATAATATTTCTTTTGACGGCCGCAGTCTGTCTGCTCGAATTAAAACTTAACTACCTTCAACATGCGTCATTTTTATTGTCTCAATTTACAATTAAAAATACTTATTGAAACATCTCCATTAACATTCACCACAATCAAACTAAATTACTAGCCAATAGTATTAGTGACAACATGCGCCCTATAGTACGTATACTTTTGCATACCTTATCGGTGGTAGTCGTAGGTTATGTAATTAATTAAATTCAATTTCAAACCACTGTCGGCGGCTGATGTTTCAATGGAAGGAAAACTTGTCTCCGTTGTCAAATTAAATTCATTCTTTACTACGTTTGAATACAAACAATAATTAGTGCAATGATTTTAAGTCATTTTATATTTCAGTTATTTCATATTTTTATTTTTGCAGAGCTTTGCAGAATAAAAATCTATAGTACGTACATACGTACTGAAAAAAAACAGAAAAGTTATTCCATTCCAGCAAAGATTTACGATGAGATAATCAAAGACTACATATTATGTACATATAGATATTGGATGGACTCATATACAGCCAAAGGAGATTTTTAAAACAAAAACAAAGGTGACTATGCTATGGGTCTACTTGTACATGTAACCTGCCTGGATTACAGTTGACTAATTGTAGGTTGAGAGGAGGGAGACCAACTAGTACTATTTCATAATTAGTATTTACCATTCATTGTACATACCTACAGGTAATAGGCAACATTAATCGGCCAGCCAGTTGAAGGCTGACGTGAACAAAAAGTGGCATCAACAAAGGAAAACCCAACACCGAAGCTCGCCATCCAAACCCCTGCCACCACCATTTCAGAGGATAACAAAGACAGTTGTAGTGCGGAGGACACCGCTAAATCAAATACTGATATTGATAAATCTCTGGAGTTCCAAAAAGAACAGTCCAAATGCTCAACTCAGCTGCTGGAGTCAATTTTTGGCTTTTTTACAAAAATGCCTGCAGGGCTTACGGAACTACTGTTGGATCTGGGGTAAGATGAGATACGAATTTAGTTACGTACATTATTTATTAGCTTAACTTGGCATGAGCTCAATAATATACTTTACCTTAGTAGGGTACTATTAATTTTCGTGGTAAACGGAGAGAAAATATTTTTTAGCTCTCGCTTATTTTAGAATATAATTTGCGCTATTGTTGTGAGACGTTTTTGCACATTTTAAAAGTTAGGATTATTAGCACGTAGCATCTAGTAGCATCTAGCCACAAAGGAAGCATGTGACATTTGTGTACTACGCAGACACTGTTACTAACTTAAACTGTTTAATGTTAAAATTGATACTTGTGTGCCGGTGACATAATGTCATCAAGCTTGGCATTTGGCAAGCTTCTAACACTCGACAAAATGACAGGGACATTATGACAAGCAACCTCTCTATAAGCAATCAGGCGCATGTGCTTGTAATAAATTAAAGTGAACTCAAAAAACTTGCAGATTAAACAAAAAACAGAGAACTGACAAAAACTCAACAACAAGTTGTAGCTTATTTGATTAGGTATCTAATAACGTTTCCTATCATTCGAAACTGCAGGACGTGAGCTGAGAGGCGACGATTTCATATTTGGTCATATTCGTCATTCGTCAAAAGTATCCACTTGTTTTACTTTATCGACAAGTTGTACAAAATATGAGTTGATATTGTGCTAATCAGCTACTAGTATGTTATCATCAGTTGCTCGATTGAAACCTTTGATTATTTTTCTACGTTTTAATTTCCTTCTGTAAAAAGTAATGAGAAAAACTTAAATTTCGATTTTCACATGAATATAAATTATATACCTAAGTATTTTTACTTTTAGTTTTATGTTTTCCTCCTTCATTTCGTTTCAATGCATAAAGTAGAACTAGCTATAATTTTCACTAGCCCATCCATTTGGTTAACGAAATCTTAATGGTTAAAAAATTGTACATACTTATATATGTCGCCAATTTGATGAATGATGACAGTTTTTTGCATAGAGAAGGAGAAAATACGCAGTATACTTCCCATTTTTCATTGAAAAATTAGCAGAGCCAAGTCACGACTTGAGCATTACGTAAATATTGGATACATGCAAAGCTACGTTTGAGGAGGTCATGAAAGTCAATGCTGTTCGCAAACCAAACAAAGATACTACAAATCGTTATCTTTTATAGCAACTTTTCGAACGTCAGGCAAAAGATAGTGAGCTAATACAGTCCCTTAAATAATTTTTACAATAAGCTATTCCGCAATATGATCCATTTCCACTTTTCAAATTCCACTAAAAAACGCTTCATGATTTGATTTCCCATAACATGTTAGATACAAAACTTCTTACGCGATTGCTCTTTACCTTGGTTACCTATGCTGTTTCCCATGCACTCGATCATTTAGTTTTAGTTCTGCACTCAGCAGACACTCTGATGCAGGTGGAAAAGGTCGTAAAACTTCCTTTGAAAATGAAGGAATTTCCCATTAATGCTGTCATTCTTTTATTTCTTTGGAATTCCTCAAAATTATTGGTACACCACTACGGTATAAATATAGGTGTAGTTAGTAAATATGATAATCTTGTTCTCATAAGACCTGAAAATGAATCTTGCTTACATCATCAACTAGTTAACAGTAGTCCCGCGATGCTTTAGGTACGCGTAGAATCCCGTGTTGAATTCGCAAATTTACAGATTTGTTTTCCTGCTACTGAACAAAACGAAGAACTCGCTTATTGACTGGTTTTTGATTACGTATACAACACACATGCATGAAGCCTTCTAGGTGGATTAGCTTTGCTTTACGATGTTGGATGCTTAGTTAGTCCTTACAAGTTGCCGAGCTATGCTTGTTGCGATTTTACGCAATTACAAACGTGACGCAATCGACAATCTACACAGACTTGGGCCTGGGAGTGTAAGCATTATGCATGTAATTGTAATAATGGGTGGATGAATTAAATGAATGGAAAATGACAAATGTTCTCGAACATTTCTTTGACTTTGGCTCGCTTCCTTCAGGGTATCGCGCCTTGTCGCACCCACGCTGCGTTAAATGTACGAAACGAGTTAAATGGTTCGCAGACCTATGTTATAGTCTGTAGTAGACTGTCCTTATCAATTCATGAAATGAACTCCTCCACATGCTTATGCTTCTTTGTTTGCATTACCAATGACAGATTTAGCTAGTTTCGCATAATTTTCTAACAATCATTATCGTTATCGCAAAAAATGGTAAATTGTAAAATAGACGCTAACACACTATCCTACCATTGTCGCAGTGTTGATAAAGCAGCACTCAACTGAACAACGCTACACTATAGCATGCGCTTTAATTTATTTTTTGGCAGCCGTTCATCTTCGCACGTAAATAAAATAGACGCTATCACACTATCCTACCATTGTCGCAGTGTTGATAAAGCAGCACTCAACTGAACAACGCTACACTATAGCATGCGCTTTAATTTATTTTTTGGCAGCCGTTCATCTTCGCACGTAATTTATAAATGCTTGAGTTGAAACTGTGCATGCTCTCGAGTCGAGATTATCGAAGTTAGCATAAGCAAGCAATTAAATTGTACGTCAAGTGCTTGTAGCTTTTAGTAGTACATGATGTAGTAGTTTAGATGTTAGATGAGAACTTGTATGGGAGAGTTGCATATGATTACGATACGTAACACATGCGTAATTTGTTAGAGCGGTAGCCTTTGTATATCGAAGCTTCACTTGACGTGTTTCCCAGACATGTAATCGCACTCTCCTGTCAGCGTTCCAAGCGAGAAGATCGCTCGAATTTGCGAACACGATAGTTTGCCAGTGACTGTGTGCATGTGCTTTGCTGTTTTCAGGCGATAAATAACTTAGCGACTGAAATTACATTACCTACAATTTGCCATTTGATAGCAGACCAGTAGACATTTAAAGCTAGAAATCATAAATACCTGCCTAGTACCAGTACCACTACTGTCTCAAAATTCTAAGTCATATACGCACACATTCAATTTACTTCTGGTTTTAAATTGTGACATTTGACTCGGGTGGGGTTTGCGGCTGGGCTCTTGCTTTACTGCTTGTGGCACGTGGTGGAAATCAAAAATCTACCTGGTGTTGGTGCTGCTTCAAATTAAATAAACGACACAATGGTTGTCGTTGGGATACGTGATGATAATGACAAAAGGACTGAATGGGATGAATGGAAAAAGGTTCCGTTTCGGATTTCTCGCCCACATATACCCAGGAAGGTCCGGATAGTAGAAGTCGGGCCCAGGGATGGACTTCAGAATGAGCCCAACCTAGTTCCTGCCAGTGATAAAATAGAATTTATCAACAGACTCTCTCAGACTGGTCTCCAAACTATTGAAGTCACTAGGTGAGTAGAGTTTCCTCTGACCGTAAGTAGTATTGGAAGTTGTATTACATACTATACTATCAAATAATTTAATTTAAACTTTGTAAAATCTATACGCAATACACGCGCAACGCAATGTTTAATTTATCTATGCAGCTTCGTCTCGCCTAAGTGGGTGCCGCAAATGGGAGACAACCATGAAGTTTACTCAAAAATTCAAAAGAAGCCTGGTATTAATTATCCAGTCCTAGTACCTAACCTGAAAGGTCTTCAATCTGCTGTGAGTTTGCTTGCATGAATCCCATCTCCAATATTAAATTGTTTTCCATATATACCTATTCACATGCCATAACATAAAACGTTTTCTGTTCTGAAGATGGATGTTGGTGTCAAAGAAATTGCAATCTTTGGGGCAGCCTCTGAATCGTTCAGCAAGAAAAACATCAACTGTTCAATAGCTGAATCATTGCAGCGTTTTCAGGAGGTAAATGAATTATATCAAAGTTGTTTACTTACTCATTTGCTTTTTCATCATTTTAGTATCTTTTCATGATTTAACTTTCTGAGATTAGAAAATACCAGTTTTCATAAAAAAATAATAACATTTCCAATCAAACTTTCTTTGTCACGCGACATAGGCACGCGCCAGTCCTGAAGCTAATCCTTTACGTTCTCTTTTTATTATTGGGTAGGTGGCTCAACTGGGTATTACGATCAGGAGACTAGCGCGTGTCCTACATTTCTTGCTAAATCTCTTCAAATACACCTACTTATTCGCGTAAACAAACTTCTCCGTTAATTGATATTTTTATTATATTCTTTTAGCTTGGCGTTAGCGTAGTTGACTCTTCCGTTGCTGGGTTAGGGGGATGTCCGTACGCTAAGGGGGCTAGTGGAAATGTTGCCACTGAAGATGTCGTGTACATGCTCCAGGGAATGCACGTCGAGACGGGAATTGACTTGAGGAAGTTATTGATAGCATCCGATTTTATCTGTGGTGTACTAAATAGGAAAACGAACTCTAAAGCGGGGCTGGCCCTTAGCTCAAAGAGTAATTAGTTAGATTACATACGAAAAGAATTACTTGTATTTAAGTATTTCTACTGCGAAAGACTTGATAAAGCCGATAAGCTAAAATATAGAGTTCTGCTTTATTTTTGTTATTACTCACACGTCCCCAATAGCAAAATGTAACGTGTGTGCTTAGCTAAATACCTAGCACAGGGTATCTTAATCGAAAGTTTTGTATCTCGTTTCTATATGTATTTAAGTACTTGTATCGCGTTTACTACTTTTCCTGATTTGTATTCACTTTCCTTTGAAACACAGAATTTGTTGCTGAAAAGGTCATACCTATGTGCGTAGAAGCGAGCGAGATGGAAGATAGCAGCCGATCTTAATGTGTAATGTAGTTTTAATGTTGACAATTGAAGAGTTCCTTTTAATAGTGTAACTAATGGGTAATTGTGCAGGAATTTGTAATTATCAAACAAACTGATTTTTGCGAATTTGATTTTAAGTATGGACCTACAACATTAAACATTACTCGTTCGAGAGTAAAAATCGTTACGACAATTCTTTTTATCGCAGTTTTTTATTTACTGTAGTTTGCAGTAAAATTTTGTAGATCAAAATATTTATAAATTTTTTTATATAGCAATAGATTATTAGGCTTGCAAAGGATTACACACACTTTCATAAACCCCACCAAGTCAGAAACAATTGACAAATCAACAAGTATGATTTAAAAAAAATTGCTTGTCGATGGCTGTAAATAAATTATTTCGCTAAAATTGGCATCTAGATGAATAGATGATACAAAAGTAATGAAGTCGTCAAAAATGTGAATTAGGTAATCTTAATCCCTAAGATTTGATGCAATATTTCAATTTTCAAATACATAAACAATTACAAAATAAAATATTCATGGAGCAAGCCGCATATAGACTACAGTCAATGTTAGCCAATATTTAATTTAACGATAAATACAGAGAATTCAAATACAAACAAGATTTGAGATGAGCGACAGCTGCGAATATGGAATACAAAAATACACTTTCAAATTCTCAAGTAACATTGAGCCCGTTTAAAAAGACAACTTGGCAATGGAGAATGAATCAGTCAAATAAGAATACTCACATCTTCATGTCATGTTATTGCTCATAGATAGTTTCATTTACTATTTATTTCAAGCAGTGGCATCTCCGCCATGTTTTGGAGGACCACTTGCGATGTTCAAGCGAATATCTCGTGGTTCTGACTTCGCAATTTTGAGGCTATCGGGAATCAGTCCTACTTCCTCTTGCCTGCCACCTGGCAAAGAGTCAACAGTTAGTTTGTCAGAACTTGTTGTTGTGGTCGTCTTGGCGTCAGTTCCGTAGTCAATTTCGTCTAAGCTGTCGGAGAGCAGACGGGGCCCAAACACCATGATTGCAATGGCACCGATGGGTGCTGTCAATAAAATTGAGATAACAGCAATTGTCAAAACTTCAAGTCCCATTCGCTCTGCTGCTTCGCCGGCTTGTTGTTTCCTGGCAAGGTCATATGCAACTGATCCAATAGCGGCCTTTCGGTTCATAATAAAACATACATATTATAGAAACCCTCCGCAATTTTTGTGACTTTCATGGTCTAGCGTACATGAAACCATGGGTGGGATAACTAACCTGTACCGTTGCCTTTGGTAGCCAAGCTAAAGCTACAAAAAGACGCTCCTTCAGGTTTAGTCCAGCTTTGGCAACCATGAAGAATGATGTAATCACTCGAAACTAAAGAAGATATTGATGCGCATTAGCACAAAGTACTTTAATTTAATTACTTAATGTTAGTGATGATTTTAATTTATCATGAAGACCTACAGATAGTGCTATGAAAAGGCACAATAATCCTAAAAGTACAACGGACGGATCCAAACTGTAAAAGTCAATTTCGCATCCAATGAGTCCAAAAAGTAAGGGTTGAAAAACGAACCAGAGTTTTTGGTAGGCCCAATTAAGGTTATCCTTCGATTTAACGAAGAAAAAAGAGTAAATTAATAAATAAGTAATAACTGTATTCATAAAAATGAATTTAGGATGATAATCTTCCTTACGTTATCATCCAACACCCCCTTTCGACGCCATACAATGGCTGCCACAAACGAAGACACCAAACACCCTAGCGCTCCAGACCCGGCGAACTTCACATACTG
>JAHZND010000359.1:0-19877 GCA_027744115.1 Acrocyrtus sp. NNG-2020
ATTGACAAATACGTATATACCTAGTTTTAATTTATTTTAACAGGTAGAGCCCTTCTTGGTACTGAAGTTTCCCGACGGAAAAACTGAGAACTTGTTTTTATCGCTTGACAAGCAAAAAGAAATTTTAATTGCACAGTCTGATAGAGAGCTCACACGTAAGCTACTACTTGTGCTCCATGGATCAGTAAAGGAATTGCGTGAATTTACTCTAACTGGAAAATCGTAAGTGATCCTACACAGTTTCCCAAAAACAGCAGAGTTAAACGTAGCTCTGGGTGATCCACTCACTTTACGGGGTCTCGTCTCTAAAATATTTACACATCTTTTATAAACCACTTTTTTTATTTGAAATATTTAGTCGAAGTGACAGTACGCGGTTGCGTCGACCCAATAACCGGCATGGTTATGAATATCCAAGATCTCAAAGTAATCATGGACAAAGCCATCATGCAAACCATGGACCACAAAAGTATTGACAAAGACGTCCCCTACTTTGCCAACTCGAAGATTGTCAGCACCACCGAAAACGTCGCAATTTTTGCATGGGACCAGTTAAAGCTTCACATGTCTGACCCAACTCTTCTCCACGAAGTCAAAATTTGGGAAACCGAAAAGAATATCGTTGTCTACCGTGGAGAGATGGAGTAGGAGTAGCGTTTAAATAGCCAAATTTATTATGAGGACCATTTCGCTTTTGATCGAGGACCAAACACTAAAACTGAACTCAATCATGAAATTTTTCTTCTTCCTTTTTCTATGAGTAAATAAAAGAGCTCCAAAACTTTTTTTCTCAAACTAATAATGGGTATTTTAGTAAATAATATTTATTCATATTATTATGAATTACATAATTATTTATTGTGGTACACATCATTGTTAATTTAATAATAGATTATAGATACTATACACCTATGCAAAGTAACTTCCGTACGCACATTTCATAAAACTAAATTAAATATCTATTACAAGCAACACTTTTTTACAGGTTACTTCCAAAACTTACGAGGAGATTCCTAAAAGTAGTATGTCCATATTTATAGATAAGGGTTTTCATAGTATACGTTTGACATGACTGCGTCAGCTTTTTATTTCAGATATTGGGTTTTGGGTTACACTTCACTTCATAATATTGCATTATTCAGAGTGGACATCGGGTTGACATCCATTCCGCACGCATATCACTCGCTATTTCGTGATAATAACTTGCAAATCGGTTTTCGATACCTGGGGAAAAAGCTACGTGAGTTGTACTCTTCGCTTACAGCTTACATTTTACATTTACAGTTATGCTCTAGCGTACATATTATTACTTTATATATAATTGCTGGTGAATTTCTGCTCACTTCTTTACCTACGTGCACAGTACTATACTTAATATCATGTAATTTTGCACTAACTAGTTTTCAACCTCTAATAAAAATGAGTTTACCATTCCATGCCAATAAAATGCTGTGCTTATATAGGCTGTGGCTGTAAGTTCCATGGCTAAAACTTGACAAGTTTAGCCACGCTCCGCCATATAGAATGAATGTACTTAATGCTCATTGCGCTTCATCATTATTACTTAATTATTTATGTTAACACTGGTATGCCTAGATACATTTACGATTTGTACATGCTAGCATTTAATGGCTAGACATGCTTGTATACTTCATTAAAATCAATAATTCAGTAGTTATTCTCGTCTGACGAGATATACAGTCCTACATACAAGTTTTTACGAGGACACACCACCACGCTCCTTAATATTATGGTATCTTGCTTGTCACATAATAGCAACTCCCAAATTTTACCGTAATAAGTGGCCAACAGAATCAACCCAGCAAAAGAAAGTGGGAGGCGGGGTAGAAAGTCCGGTTGAAGTCAAATCCAAAGGAACCTCCCTTAGATATCTTACTGGCATCAAGTCCGCCTTTCTGCTCTTGGGAAAGAAAGCATTTCATTGTACCACATACTCTGCAAATATTTGCGTTTCGCTCTTAAACCAATAGCATATTGGTATTCCGTTTTCAATTGAATTAATATCCAAATAAAAGATACGGCCTCAAGGGAAAAAAACTCTGTTATTATAACGTTTTTAGATAAATATCATATTTCTTAACTTTCTCGAGATGTACCATGTACCGTTATACTAGCTAAACATTTTAAAATAAAACTATGCAGACTAGACGCGTGAAGAATTGTAAAGCTTATCTTCGGCATTTCTAGCTGGGATTATCAGTATTTTAATTCTTATAACAGACAAAAAAGGTAATTTCTACGGTTTTGTTACTAAAATTTTATCTTATAACTTAACCTAAACACTCTTCATATTAAAAATAATGTTCTTTATTTCACGAAATGGTACCATTGGCTCTTGATAAATTAATCTATCTTGTCGTAGTAGTTCCTAGGTAAAAGTTTTATAGTTGTCAGAAAAACTTAGCAGGAAGCATCAAGTTACAAGCCAAAACTGAACACATGTCAAACATGAGAATTGAAACTGATAAAGTGACTCATTCTCAGTTGAAAAAATTATAAAAAATTAATAGGCAAAATGACAGTCCACAACAGTTGTGCGAAAACTCATTTAAAATTCGCACTGAATAATGAAAATGGCATTCGTTCTGTCTCGTTAGTGTACTAAAAACAAGCCAAAAATACATACGTCTTTGTAAATGAGAATCAAATGGTAACTTTTAACTTGCAATGCTAATGCATCTTAACTTAAATGACGGGACACTTTATGCACACAGTTAACTAACTTGTCTCTTAATTAACCACACACGTATACATTATATTCTGCTTATTTATATACGGGAAATTGTAGGACGTTTTTCACTGTTTTTTCAAAAGTTTTTTTCTTCAATATTTAACGGACATAACTAGAGTGTTGCTAAAAAAAACTTTTGCTAAATGTAAGTTTATTTTTAGGCCAGCACTAAATAATTTGTTATCTCTGCTAACAGCTACATTACACTTCTCGATTTAACAATTTAAATGAATGCTAGCAATAGCCGTGTAATTAAAGAAATGTGCACACAGTCTCGCAATCAACCGTGAAAGGAATATATATTGCCGCTGCGCCTTCCGATAAATATTTAATTCCCTTGCAAACTTACACCTACAATTAAACAACCGTGTGCGGTATGAAGAACGTGGAATCGGGCGTGCCAGTGTATAATTATTACTTTTGTCGAGTTTTACAAAATCGTATGTTTTCATCATTATTACTTTTACCTTAGAAAATACCAAACTGAAAACGGGATTATTATTGCAGAGTAAACGCTTTTTCAAAATAAACCCACCCCATTCCACCTTACAATTATTTCTTCTTAATATTTTATCTAATTTTTTGATGATTTTTTTTCGCACAAATTGTTTTTCAGTCATGCACATTTTCCCCTTTATAAAAATCTTATCATCACATTCATCTTTGATACGTCACTTACATTTACTTTGCTAACTGACGTATGAGTAAATTCCTGTTGACCGCATCGCTGGCGATCCCTACAAAGCATTGTTTTTGTTTACCTGCTTGCATATTTTATTGGGAACAGCTCTTTTAGAACTTTTAGAGCTCTTATAACTCCATGAGTTTGGAACGAAGACTTTTACAACGTTGAATAATTGAATAGTTTATAACTATGCAGACTTCTTAACAGTAAACACAGTAGTAGTATTTTTGTTGACAAGTTTTATTTTTTTAGGAAGTTTGCATTTTACAATGGACTACGGACATTTATACTTCTTCTCGTCCGAAAACTTGTCTAAAAAACTATTAGCAATAGCAATATAGCAGTACATAGTAAATTAATACATAATCCATTACATTTCGTCTTTCGTAAAAGTACACATTCAACAAGCATTTTATTTATATGTACAGCTACTACCAAACTACGCAAGTATAAGTATCAGAGAAGGATTTATAATGGAAAGTACTCCAGAGGGATAATACACACCCTATAAAACAGTCAAGTCTCAAGTCTACTACGGACAACGGGACATTCTTTGTACTTTTTTATACACTTGCCTTTTACACACTCACATAAGACATCACTCTGAGAAGCTGAGAAATTTCTAGGAAAGAAATCTCTTACTAAATATACATATTGCTATATCTTGCTCTATTGTATTTACATTACGTAGTAAACATGATTATTTTTTTAGAGAGAAAAGAGATCTTTTTTACACACTTAAATAGTTTTTTTTAAATGTACTTTTCTATGTACAGAGGAGTAGAGGAGAAGATAGTGAAGTTTTAAAGAAGCTCAGAAGATTGTTTGGATGTCCTCCGTTTCTGTTCCAAAAAGAGGGACACCACTGCAATCCATATAATTCCATCTAAAAGTACATAATTTTTTTAGGGTGAAATTCATAAAATGCGTAATAATGTATATCATCATTATTGGATTTTTTTAACTCGGTATAGTTTTGGTAGTGTAATTTATAAGCTGTACATTTTTGCCATTCCACATTCGTCTAACATTTTTTCCTATTACTTCCTAGAAGATAGTAATCTATGTAATTTTTGAGTGAAGCGGCTGTACTCATTTTTTAAATGTGACGAAGTAATTTACAGTTTTTAGAATCGACTAAATAAAATATATAGATTATGCATGGATTGTTTGTAAAGGTTTAAATATGTAGATCCAAATACAAATATAGAAAGATGATGTTCTGCTCTCGCCTTCTCTCGCCTTTTCCTCCATCCCCACTAGAAAATAGCACTAATGACAGGTTGAACAAAGCTGATGATGATAAAGAGCGGGGTGGAAACTATTATGGGGAGATTGACAACTAAAACTCGTGCTGGAATGTAGGATGGGAGCAGTAGTAGCGCTGCTGCTGCTTTCCGTCTCCACTTGTACTGTGCTGGCGTTGCTGGTGGTGCAACGTGACGTTGATTGTAGAGCGGTGGACGTGCTGGTGACAGCAGCTCTCGTCGCTACAGTCGCAGCCGCTTGCTGACGTTTTCTCGACGAGAGGAAGCACTTCCTTGTCGATTTTTCTGGGGAACTGAGTTGTTTCCCGGGACTGGAAGTGGAAGTTGCTGGGAGGTAACAACGGAGGACGCTTGCAGTAGTGCCAGCAACGCTTATGACAAGACTTAGGAGGATTGGTATCACTAACGATAAGGATGACGGATGGACTGAAGAGGCGAAAGATGTGGGTGAAGTGATTCTCATATCACGAACTTCAGGCTCTGCAAACAACACAAAAAAAAATATTCTCCATCATTTATCTATCTTCGCCAACCTCTCTCGTGTTGTCTTTTCTCCTTGTCGCCAACGCTTTTCACTCCTTTTCACCATCTATCATCCGACCCAGTATCAGTCAAAAAGAAAAGTCAACTACATACACTTTCTCCCATTCTTCTCGGAAGAAACTAGAATAAAAAAAATGTTAACGCGCTCTTCTCCAATTTATAATTTCTTTAATAGAAAGAGTATCAATTTTATATACGAGTACAGTACAAATATAATTAAAACGTGTGTAAAAACAGTATATGTTGACGTTTCCGCGTACTTTTGTGTAATTAGTCATGTCATGTCGGTTTTGCTCAAAGAGTAATATTTTATGGAGCAGTACTTAAAAGAGCATAAATTGCACGAAATGATGTGGTTTTTATGTTCATGTTCGCAATTATATTTACAGTACTAACCTGCTAAGTCATGTTGTGGAGATGATTCATACGGGTAATTATCTGTGTGCAAAGAAAATTTTTTATGTCATGCTATAAAAATATTTCTCGTTTCAAAAATTAGACTTATATAACAACAACCGTACAAATATCCATTTAAAATGGGATTAGAGAATATACAGAGGAGTGATTAATTAAACAGTAGCTATACATAATACTACAATATAAGAGCAAGCAGCGAAAATTACTGAAGCTTTTTTGCATATCACACTAAAAAAAAGAGAGAGCGAATTAACTACAGGTACAGGAGAAGATCCAACATTTCCAGTGCATATTATATTAGTTGAAATGTGCATAAATTTAAATTAGTAAAGTAGTACTAATTGACAAGGGCACACCCACAACGTTTACGTAAAAATAAGGGATGGGGTTCACTGCTCAGTTAAACCGGATATGCACATACCTGAAATCCTGGTATTAAATTGAAAGAGATCGGATTCCTGTCCCCATCCATATTTATTTCTGGCTAAAACTATAGCCTCGTATATAACTCCGGGGTCCAAATTCCTAATTTGGTAGGATTTCCAATGAATGACCGACGGCGCCATTGAGGAGGAAGGAGAGGAAGAGATGGATCTCGCCACAGAGTTTCTATCATAGTAGCCCGAGCTTTCACTGGCGTAAGCTGTGAGCACTACATTATGCCAAGTCCCAGGTAGGTCGTGCGTCTCGTTCACATGCTTCTTCCTGTACGAGAGTCGATACTCATCCACCACCGAGTAGCTTTCCACAGTCCACGTAATATTAAATGAGTCTCGCATCCGTCCAACTGGATCGCTGCGGAAAATGGCTCGATTCGGCATTCCTGTACAGGGGAAACACACACCGCACCGCGATGAGTGCAAAAGAAGGAAAATGAGAGAACGGCTTGATGATAGGAAAATGTCCTTTAGATGTCTTCAATTAAGCAGTTAATGAAGACGGAGAAGGAAGAAAGGAAGAGAGAATGAAAGAGATTGGGAAAATGTCTTTCTATCCTTTTGCCATTCTCCATCATCAGTCACTGAGCAATTTTGTCTTGTCTTTTTTTTCTTCTTTTTCCCTTCTCTCTTTTCACTCTCTTTTCCCCTCTCCCACTTCCCACTCTTCTTCTCCTTATATAAGCACACTTAACTTTACCTGAAAGTTCAATGCGCTTTGATGATTTTCCCAACTTGTTGTGTGCCTCGCAAGAGTAGTTGCCAAAGTCGGAGCGCTGGACTTTGCGAATGATTAGCGAGTGCCTGGAACCTCTCTCTTCCATTAGGCGCCGACCATCAGTGTCAAGTATCATGGTGTCCCGGTACCACTTCACTTTCTGCCAAATGAAGTCAAACCCAAAAACACACATTTCCCATTAATTCCCAGTCATACTTCATCCAAAAGACAAAAAAATATATATTCAGGCCAGACTTGAGAACAAAAAAACCTTCTCAATTAAAACTTAACAATAGAAAACGAAAAAGTAGAAAAAAGTCCATGCATAGATAAGCAGCAACGCCAGAATAACAACACGGCGAAAAACTACTTGAGAAAATGCCAAGAAAACTTTTTCATATCGTTCTTCTATCGTATCAGCACAAAGGACAATAAATTGTCTGCATAAAATTCTCCATCTCTACTCCCTAAAGGAAGAGGAAGACAGGTAAAAACGGTGTACACACCACAAGAGAAAATGAATGGGACATGCGAGTAATTTCGTAGATATACCTATATAGCGAGGGCTAAAAAAATTTACAGAAATATTAAAAGGAGGAGGGCGCACATTATTATACAGGAAGCTTTATATAAGCTTTAAGCTTGGCGGAAGAAAGATTGAGAATTTCAGAAGAGAAACTGGTATAATAATGGCAAAAGAGGCAGTAGAAGAATAATGGAGAGCACAACGTGACTCATTATCGCATTTCCCTCCAACATATTTTCTACTTTCATGCCTTGTTTCATTTTGATCTCGTTTTTGTATTAAAAAGGTGTGTATGCATGGTGCGTTGTTTTGTTGCACTTTATCCTTTTTCTTCGTCACCGTAAAATAATGCTCCCCACTTGAGTTTATTTTCTCGCTCTCCCTTACAATTCCCCTTTTCCTCCTCTGCTCTGTTCATTTCTGCCAGGAGCACATTTTAGCAAAACTTTTTACGAGGTGATAATATGCGTGCTAACCGGTAATTATGTTAAAAACTTATAAACAACCTGACAAGCCAAGAGTGTAAGTGTAGTTCCACAAACAACCCCAGCCACACAACAAACGTGTTAGCATAAAATTAACTGGAAGAGAAGAAGAAAGAGAGAGAGAGAGGAAAATGTGCATAATGTCATATCGGATCTTAAATGTACATTTTCCTGAGTTTCCCTTTTCATTTCGCACTGCAGTTTTCCCCGCCTTATGACCTCCCCTCCTGCTGTACTTCTCTCAGTGGCTTGTCGTTATTGTCGCAAAATCAAAATATTTTTGTTTTTGTGGCTTCATACTTCTTCTTCCTCTTGTACACTTGGCTCTGGCTGAAGAAATGAGGGAAGAGAAATGAGAGGAGGAAACAAACAACAACAATAGTAATTACAGTGATAGTAGTAAATGCAATATAATTACATTTAGAGAGGACATTCCCGTATAAACATGAAATTGTCATTTACAGCATGCTCCACATTCGCACACACACAAGAAATATGTCTCAGAGTTTTTTGCTGAGGAGCAGCTGCAAGAGAAAAAGAGGTAAGAGGAAAATTAATGCGTTTTCCGCTTTGCATGGCTCCTTGTGCTCTCTTTTCTTTAGTCCTGTAGAAATATACATCCACACGGAACCCTTCTGGAGTCAAAAGTTACAACGGAATGGGACTGAGCTGAAGAAAAAAAAACTGGAGAGAGGAAGAGAAGCACGCTCTGCNCTGAGCTGAAGAGAAAAAAACTGGAGAGAGGAAGAGAAGCACGCTCTGCTCGTATCATAAATTAAAGGGAAAATCCAGACATAAACATACACACATTTTCTTCTTTCTCTCTCTCCTCAGCCTTCCCGTTCTCAGTTTCGAGAAAAAAAAACTTTGCAATAATAATGCAATATGTATACTGTACACACGTTCGTAAACAAAAAATATTACGTACGTAAAAAAACTATATTCCGTTTCATTTTTAACGATAAATAATACTATCGTAATGAGTGGGGAAATATCAGGAAGATGGAGAAAAGGCACAAAAAGGAAATTATTCGTTCGCTCCTCCACCATCAGTATACTTATATTTTGCTACTACTCCTGTAATTTAAGTTTTCCACCGCACGCTCTCTATAAATGGATAAGACTCCCTGGTAAAATGTTAATGAATGAATGAATGATTTAGGCTGTTACTCAGTTCGTTAGTTTGTTGTTCGCCCACACGAAAAATAAATATATTTTTTATGTGATATGAATGTCACCAACCGGTAATATTCATTGCATGTGGATGTGAGCACCAAGCGGGAGATGGCTGTAATACGCAGAAAAGTTTTTTTCTGTTCAGGTAGTTAGTAGGAAAAAACTAGTTATATCCCATTTTTTAAGCTGTTAATTTACAAGGTATATAGTCTATATATTTTTTACATGGGTAGTGGCATAATATTAGCCTGACACTTTCCGCAGCATTTAAGAACAATGACATATCACTCCATTCTAAATTATATTTTTTTCCACTACTGGTACGACCACCACACACCGCACCACACCATACCAATTCATTTCACGCATTCATAATTCCAAAGTCCCGTCGTCCACATCCTTCCCACCATCATATTACTAAGACTGGAGCTATAAGCTAAGCAGCTCGCAAATAATATTGCGACAACATACGAATAATGAAAACCTTGGTCCATAATAGCCATAGCTGGGCATATTTTTTTTCTCGGTAGAAGTTTTCCTCTCCAGCCTTTTCAAATGAATTATGTGACACGGAAAGGTAAAAGTAATGAAGATGGTTCAGCTCTCTCGCAAAGCCAGCAGCAAGGGCTAGCCCACCCTCCCGAAAAAATATATTTTTTCTTAGGGAACTGTTACTCTCTCCCTCTCTCTGTCTCCTTCAGTTCGCACAGTAAAAGTGCAGGACTCCCCTGGACAGGTATACCCAAGAGGTGACCTTCAATGACTCATTTAAGTTCTCTCTCGTCTCCATTTTTTCAACTTCAACTAAAACTAAAAATAGAATTAATTGCGAAAATGTGTAAATATAGCTGTGTGCGACCTCTCCAGACGAAATACATTTTTTTCTCTCATTCTCTCTCTCTCTCTCCACTTCTTCCAGCTATCCTTCATGCATACTAAATAGGCCAAAGAGAGAAAAAGGGAAAAAAGTAGGAAAAAAGTTTAAGGAAGAAAATGATTTGTAAGACGCAAATAAAAAATGACAGCTGTATTACATTTTTAAAGAGAGCGAGAACATGGAAGGAGAGAGAAAAAAGCATGGCATCGCATAAAATAAATAAAGTCATGTCAAAAATGAACAGTGAAATAGTGTAGCTCATAAATTAGCAAAAAAGTTGCCTTAGTTCTTCTTGCTCCCTCCATTCAACTGAGCCACAGCTAGAAGCATAGTACACAGAGTACCCGTGTTTATAATAAACGCTGGACAGGCTGACTCAGTAAATAATTTTTTTGTCTTAAAAGTTCCCTGCTCCTTTTCCTGTCTGCTAACATGCTAAGGTTAATAAATAAACTTTTTTACGGTGATATCTCCCATCTTTAAGGAGCACGAAAAAAAAGTCGTACAGTCGGGAAAAGGTGTTTTGTGCAAGCACCAACAATCTCTTTTGCATACATATTACATTAGCACTCACTCTAAAACTTCACCATTTTTTCTCGTTCTCTCTCCCTTTCCCACTGCTCTCGTCATGCATGAATGGATGAGGAGAAAAAGTCACCGTGTCACGCTCATGATGAAAAACAAGAACAAGACGGAATGAATCATTAAACAATTCTTTTCTCTCGGAAATAAAAGCAGTGCCACACAGTCACATTCATTCCTTTGCACAATTTTCGTCTAAAGGCTTCCAGCTCCTTTTAGTCCTTTTTTCCCAAAGAAAAACTTTAGACCTTGGGAGGAAGCTGAAGCATAAAAAAAGCGGAGATAATGGCTGACGCTGACACACTCTTTTTTCTCCAACGTCTTATTTCCATGCACAAGTACAAGAGTGCCACTATCAACGACCCGGAATAATATACATTGTATAATAAATGAATTGAACAAGATCAATTTCATTTCTCTCCCGGTATGTTTTAATGAGGGTGGAGGTGGAGGTGGAGGTAGTGAGTGGTGGAGGCAGCGGAGAGGGAGAGAATAGGAGAAGAGCGCTCTCCAAAGTTTAGTTTACGGAACGCGAGCATTTGCTTAAGAGAGCAAAGAATGGGAAAAACGGAAGAGCAGCCTGCTAATGAAGCGATAAGTTAAGTAACTATAATGAAGAAAGGAAAACTGGTATTTTCCGAGAGGGTGGGAATATAAGTGAATGAAAATGCGGAGTGTTGACATCACGTCATTATTGTTTGGGCACACCTGCCTCTGTCCTCCCTCTTATCAAGTTGGAGTTGGGGATGACTAAAAGAGCACTATTTTTTTCCGCTGAGCCATCAGCCATCTTAATTTTATTTTCCTTCCTCCTTCCTACCTTTCAAACGCAGAAAATTTCGTGGTATTTCTACTTAATATTATTCCCACCCCACCCAAATTGATGGAAATGTGCTGGAAAAAGGTGAAATTGATAGGAAAATGAATGAAGTCATCAGCAGGATTTTGCCGGGGAAGGGGAGATAAAAAGAAAACGAGGTAATGACAGTGAGCGATGCCCACCTTCAAGAACATTTGAGAGTGGTGGAGGTGGAGGTGGTGGTGCTGGTTGGTAAACTGAAAAGAAAATTCTATTAAAATGGAAAGCGGAATCACTGTGATGATGACAGTGAGGTGATGTGTGTGATATAGCGAAGAAGGTTGACGGCTGTGGGCGATGATGATGATGATGATCACTTGACTTCATTATCTTCCTCTAGGATATTCCGTCCCTTTTATAATATGCCTAATGTACACCAAGTCTCTTCCCTTTGCTCATTGAATTAGAAAAAGCAAAGTTGGTTACTTTCAATTCGCTTACCTGCTGCAAGCTCTGACAAAATGACTCCCACTCATCATCTTACTCAATTTTTTCAATTAACTGCAAAGCTTTTTCTCCTCAAGGATGCCATCTATTTTTAATTGGAAGATTGTACCAACACCGTTAATTTGCATAATGTCTCCAACATCTATAATAAACCTTAACAATTGCATTACTAAATAGGTTTTCCGATGTTGCTGATGAACCACCCAGACAAAAATTAACTTCGTCAGATTTGCTACCACAGCATCGCTCCTTCCAATTTGCACGCAGAATTTCTACAGTACATACAGCCTTACATCTACTTCATATCGTAATATATGCGGTATTTCACAAAATATTATCGGCGTTTAACTTTACAAAAACTAAACTTGAGTTTTGCGGTAGAAATATCCTGCAAAATGTACGCAGTTGCGTATCACTCCAATTTAGAAATGTATTTAAGCATAGTGGATTGCTTTACTACAGTAAAATATTAAGTTTTTATTCCTCTAATGATAGACATTTTAAATTATTTCCATTGCATTACTCAACACGCTCAGGTAATGCAGTGATATTATTCAGTAGTGGTTCCAATTGAGTTAGATTTCATTCAGTTGCTCACCCTCAACTCACCAAAGTTAAGGTTAAATTAAGACATTTATACGTCAGCAAGCCAGCATATTTATGTGTTTATTTGGAGGCTGGAGCAACCTCAAAAATGTTTTCCTTTTGTAGCTAAAAAAAGCTACTAGCGAGCGAGTATGGGAAAACAAGTAAGCGGACTGCTCTGCTATTGCTATTACTGTGTGTTCATCTAAAATGAATGTACACAATTATACGGCATCTCGTTAATGACTCCTCTCTCGCGTAATGTAACCTTTCTTCGCATCGCATCGCTCTAAATATATAGCTTTACATTATTATGGAATCGTAATAATGGGGATGACGATGGGATGGCAGTGGCAGAAGTGAAAATGTAGTTTAGGAGAGTAAACGAGGATGTAATTTTCCTTCCGCGGCCGAAAAGAGAGTGTACCGTGGTTGGTGTGGCGGTGTGTGTTTGCATAGAAAATTAGTTTTTGCTCACTACTTCACTTCACCTTAACGTGAAAACGTTTCCGCTTCACTTAGACATAGATTCATACATAAAATACAAGTATTTCCACCATATCAACCCTAAATACCTGCCTAATAAGGTTGAAAGGTGTGTTATGTGTATGTGTGCCTTGACGGTAAAGACTTGGAATGATTTTTTTCCCACACAGTCGCCATATCACACCACCACCACCCTCCTTAATATACGGTTTTAGCCTAGCATAGCCCTCCGCCGTATACTTAGCACGCCTTACTCTCGCATACGTACATTAATTCAAATACTAAATCTTATTACCATTCCCATGTATCAATAAATGATGGCTCCTCCATCCCAATAATATCATTTCACTCTCTCTGAACATTACACGCATTCATGTGCATTAAACATACATACAACAATGGAATAAAACTGTAATAGTTCCACTATTTTTTTCGGCTATTATCCAGCCGACCGTTATAATAACGAGGGACTTTTTTTCCCTCTCTCCCTTAACTCAACTCGGAAAAAGGGAAAAATTCTAATGATCATGCATGGCTTGCCATTTAAGTAAACGGAGGAAAAATCTTTTGGGAACTGGAGAAAAAACAGGAGAGAATAGGTATAAAAATAAAATGTCTGCCTCCTTCGCTCCCGCTTATTCTCCGCTTCTGCATTATTTTTTATGCATGCCTGAATCGCACACATTCTTGTGGTTTTCCCCATTCTTTCTACTTCTCCTTTTTTCGTCTTCTTCATCTCCCTGGCCAAGCCAGATATAACAAGGGGCACGTCCGTAGCACACCATTATTCTCTTCTGGTGAGTAAACATTTTTCTAACTCGGATCTTCCAAAGTCGTCATCACACTTTTAGATATTTTTCAACAGGAGAAAAAAACTCGTCGACATATTATATAGCGTGCGGTGCTGCACACACACTTCCGTACCCTTTTTGCACTATATACCCGGACAAAAAAAACAGGTCGGGGGAGAAAATATGCCTTCTATTTCTAGATATGCAATTTTTGTGGCTGGTCATGTTAGTTCGATGAGCACGAATAGAAATGTATCATAAAAAATGTGAGATTCGTTCCATTTTTTTGTTCTCCGAGAATAATTTTTTTGCGTTTGCATTTATTTGAGAAGAAGTGAAAAAGCTAGAGTAAGAGAAAAAAACATTATCTAACTTTTTTCTAATAGTTTAAGGAAGACGTTAGAAGGAGAAAAAAACTCGTCGACATATTATATAGCGTGCGGTGCTGCACACACACTTCCGTACCCTTTTTGCACTATATACCCGGACACAAAAACAGGTCGGGGGAGAAAATGCCTTCTACTTCTAGATATGCAATTTTTGTGGCTGGTCATGTTAGTTCGATGAGCACGAATAGAAATGTATAATAAAAAATGTGAGATTCGTCCAATTTTTTTTGTTCTCCGAGAATAATTTTTTTTTGCGTTTGCATTTATTTGAGAAGAAGTGAAAAAGCTAGAGTAAGAGAAAAAAACATTATCTAACTTTTTTCTAATAGTTTAAGGAAGACGTTAGAAAAAAAATACTTTCGTTTAATGCTGTACCACTCAAGGATGGAGTGAGAAGGAGGGATATAAGCGAGTGAAAAGGAAGAGTAATAAAAATATGAGTTTTCTTCCCGATGAATACACTCATTATTATTATTGTTATTGGAGCTCTCATAATTTTAATGGAATTCTCTAGATCCCCTCCCCCTCCTTCCTTATAGTGGTAGTGGTAGTGCGCTATTATCAAAAGGAGTCCGCCTCGGCGTCATCATCATCATCATCGTCATCAGAGGCAGAGAAGGCAAGAGCCTGTCGTCCTCATTCTATTTGTGTTCAATGGAAATAGTCAACATTTTCAGAGGGGCATAGTAAGTTCGCACTAGGTTATACGTGCTGGAGTAATAATAGCTCTTCCTATCTCTCTCCAGTTACTTTACTCTATTTATATAAAATGTTCTCGGTGTCATTTTTATTATGACACTGGAAAAACTGGGAAAGGAGCACATACTTCTTGTCTTACTCGATTTCCTTTTCGCTGGATTGTGTATTTTTGGTTGTGGGGCTAGCTTAGGATGTTGATGATGATGAAGAGGCTGGTAATGGAAATAAGGAAAATGGATGGAGGGCAAAGAGAGAGAGAGAGAGAAAGAGACATGAACACTCCTGCAATTTATTATAGTGGAGGGAAAGCGAGAAAAACGAGGTGCGAGCTTCGTAATAGATGAGCCGCTTTTCTTGCCTTTGCCTCTTCAAAAATGCATACATATTATGCTCTGTCATGGCTATACTTATCTGTCCTGTGTCCCTTCATCTCTTTTCTTTCAGCAAATTTTATTTGTCGGTGCGGGGCAAGAAAAGAAGAAGAAGATGAAAAGAGTTCCACACTTCTACTTATTACAGCTCAAGTCATCCGACTGTAATTAAAAATTACATGGAAGTGGATTAAGAAGACACAGCGAGAGGAAAAAGAGGACGGAAACTCGTTTCTGGACTTCCTCACAGTGGCGGCGGTGCTTCAAGACAGCCTTCTTAATTTCTGAGAAGGGGAAAAGAGTAGAGAGGAGAGGTGACATTGCTTTATTTTATTTCGCTCTTTTCAACACCTCCTTCTTCCCTCCACCACTTACTAACTTTAGACAATTGGACTGTGTGAAAAAGGAGCCACAAAAAAGGAGAAGAGCGTGTATTTAGCTCTGGCCAATTTGCCTTTGTGGTCCCAACTGTTTGATAGACTAAAGTCGAGTGAAACTGCTCGAATGGAGGGTAAAAGCACAGGTGCCTCCACACACACCTTGTAAGAATGGCGAATAGCGACGGGAAAGTTCCTAGCAGCGGCTTAGAATGAAAAAGCCCCACGCGTGACAAGTTAGTTGACAGGAAGGATGAACAAAGAATCTTCCAATTATGCCCATTCAAATTCCTAACCCTGTCAAAGACAATGAAAATGGTAAGTCGAGTCAGAAACCAGCTGAGCAGAGTTTTTTTGGGGGGTTGCTTGCGCTCAGAAAATTTATGAAAATTTGATATTCCGCAGTGCAGTCCCACACAGATCTTGTTTTTTTTCCTTTCCTGTCTCACAAAGGAACAATTTTACACGTCACAAAACTTGAAATTCGTCGCAAATCATGAGGACAACGAAAGCAGAAGAAAGCCACGTGGCTTCAAAAGGAAATTTTCTCAGAAAGGATAATAATTTACGGAGAAGTGAAAACTAAGTTTATACTTTCATTAAACGAAATTGCATTAAATGAGTGCGCCTACCACTTCTTCCACACGCCTTCCTTATTATATTTTTTTCTGACTTTCCCGCTCGGCATTTGAGTTCTCCCACTAAATTATAGAAATATTTATGGCAAGTCAATTGCAATCTGTATAGCGATTGTGCTCACGTGTGCTCCCGTCTTTCCTCGACATTCTGAGAATGCCTAATAATATGATTCTATTTCCGGCGAAAAAGCGAAAGGGCACCCAACTCTAACTTCTAAGCTACTTTTCCCTCACAGCACCTACCTCTAACCAAGACCAAAAAAAATCCAATTACCACATCTCATCGTTTCATCGGTTGGCCGGGTTGGTAGGTGACAGTGTATATTATGGCAACACAGCCGTAGCTAAGTACGAGCCACAGTGAGTGTGCTCTGAAGCAGATCATGAGTTGTGTTAATGCTCCCAAAGTACATTATCTCATTATTGGGTGCACACTCCCATAATAATCATAACAAATTGCCAGTGGTTAAAAACGGAGACAAAGTGGGTATTAGCAGCGGCGTAAGAAGTAAGAACCTAGCTCCCTTAATAATATCTTGGAACACCTCACCTCCAAAAATACGGAGTTACAGAGCTGGTGGCCAACATTAATTTCTACCAGATCAGCTCCGCGCTCTTCTTCTTACACAACCACCAAAAAAATCGAGAGGAAAATGTAATGAATGAATGTTGGTGTGGCTCCTTTTTCTCTCTTTCTTTACTCCGTGACCAATTCTTACATTTTTTTACTTGGAGCGAGAAAAAAAATTATATTTTTTTCCACAGGAATTTTTTTTTCTTCTCCGTCTGTAATCGTCACATAATAATGATAAAAACACAAAGAGAGTGTGAACGGCACGAGAGGAAGGGAAAAATGACGGAAGGCAGTAAGGAAAAAGCAGTAAAAATGAAATAGCTTTTGGACTTGACTTCTTCTGTGTATTTACTAGGAACTAAAAGAAGGGAAAAATATGAAGAAGGAGGACGCGCAGGGTGTGTGGTGTGTGTACTGTGCAGTTTCCCTTTCCAAAGTAGTATGCAGTGCACCTTCCTAATGGGAAAGTGGCAAGTGCAGAAGCTGGCCAAAGAAACTATTAATCCTCAAGTGCCGAAAATTTCACCTCATAATTCATTTACACGCTGACCAAACTGAACGCAATGAACTGTGAGCTTCCTTATTTCCTTTATCGGCGGTGGTCTGGTCTAGTCTTGTGATGGTGTTTCCATCCAACACTATACCACCACCCCAAACACCATCACACTTTTTTGTGAGGTGTGCTAAGCCTCGCCTACCATTTAACCAATATGTACGACTTCACTCACAGCCCAGATTAACAGTAGGCATATATAAAAGTACTTCATAACATCCTTCTCATTTTTCTGAGAAGAGGGAAAAGCATTCCGCACAAAATTCTCTTTTTTTATGCCTCCCGGTAAAAGTGTACGACGATAGTGCGCCGTGTGCATTTAAAATATTTTCTTTTCTGAATTTTCCACAGCAAAAAGAGCCTGAAAATTTCGCCAGAGAGATTCCCCGTCTACTGCACACCACACTACATCAAACTTAACAGCTTTTGATGTCCTTGCACTTGTGCAGTTAAGTAACTCGTTTTTCTCCTCGCAGTACTTGAAAAAATCCAATTTTTTTAAAAATAAGAAATTTGTGCATGTTGCGTTGAAGTCTAATGCTACTCCCACCAAATCCTATCCAGTCATTTCAAGAAACTGCTGCTCTCTCTCTCTTCTCCTCCAGCCCTCAATATAGATTATGAAATATTGCCATTTCAAATCTTCACTTGAATGACTTTTCAATAAAAGAGCCCTTAATGGTATGGCATCCCACTCTAGATACGGCCTTTTGTGTGGGCGCTAGGACACACCAAGTGATATGGCCATATAGAGAGAGCTGTGCAAAAAAAATTTTTGTCCCCGCTCTATACACAGACAAAAGACAATTTTAACCGCTAAGATTTTTATTGCACAGGAAGGCCGGAGAGAAAAAAAGGTCCCTAAAAAAGAACAAAAAATTCCTCCTCCCATATCCCTTTTCTGTATTTCTTTGCGTAATCTAATCATCTTGATGGTGTGCTGATGATGGAGGAATGAAGCAGAGAAAAAAAGTGGGTTAATAGAAACGACTATCATAGTAACTTACTGAAATCGCCGTACATTGCAGATTATCAGGAAAAAGGAGTGAACGGAAAAAAATGCTCAAAGGCAGCAAAAAATCCGAAGGAAAAAACAATGTGCAGTAAGCAACCAGATATTTAAGCTGTGCGTACACAACTCTTCTCCTTCTTCTCCCTTCAATTGTGCTGATGGTGATGACATGGCTTAAGAAAAAAAATATATATGGAAAGGGAAGAAAGCCCACAAATCATTATTCTTTCCACACATGTCAGTTCAAAGGGAAAACGCTAGCTAGTCAGAGATGGGAACGGGGGAAAAAATAGGACAAAGGAAATGAATAGAGTAGCAGCACAAACTACACCAGCTCCACATACCTTTTCACTCCCTCTCGTCATATTATATATAGCCGGCGTGCTTTCTCCCTCGCAACTGCCCTTACGTGCATTACAGATATTTGCATTATAAAAAAAACTCTTCAAAAAATGCCTATACTCGGGGAAAGTACTAGTAGCTGGGGAGAGAGATGGTGAACTTAAGCCTTTTATTCCCAGAATGTAGTGCTCTCTAACAAGCTTTCATAGAGAAAAATAGGAGAAAACAAAAACAAAAATGAAACAAGTTGTACCAATCCAAAATGTAAGGAGGCAATAAGCTTTTTTATGTACATTTCTCTGCTCAAAGGGTAGAGTCGTAACAAGTGTGTTCCTNTTAGCTGGTAGTTTAAGGCTCTTTCATAATAAAGTTGTACCAATCCAAAATGTAAGGAGGCAATAAGCTTTTTTATGTACATTTCTCTGCTCAAAGGGTAGAGTCGTAACAAGTGTGTTCCTTTTTCATCTCTCTTTTTTTTCTCCCTTTCCTTGTTGGTTAATGTACTCCTTTGTACAAAATTTTTTTTCTTCTTTTCTCTCTCTCTTTGCTTTAGATGACCAAACTGAACAACAAATCAAAAGAAACGACGGAAGTAGCATAAATATATGTGTGTACAGATAGTGGAGCCAGTATAGCTAGAGGAGCAGTGTTAGGGACAAGGGACTAGGGACACTCTTCTTCACAGATAAAAAAAAGGAGATGAAGAAAAGAGTGAAAGGGGAAAGAAAGTTGGTATATATTTTTTTGGCAAATGCATGAAAATATGTATGAGTGTGATACATTGTAGTGGAGCGGAAGCGCATTGTGAGAAAAAAGGCATTTTTTGTGGGACTACGATAATAAGTAAAGCACGGAGGAAGTAAGAGAGAGAAAAAAACACTTGTTTTATGAGACAACTCTATAATGGAACGTGTCTCTCCATTCCCCATATATGCCACACTACCAATCTTAACAGAATGAGAATTTGAGAGGCGAACGCGAAAACTCTACATTTTTACTAGTTTAATGTGTATATATTTTTTTTTTTCGAAGAGGAAGAAAAAAAAGAAGAATCTAGTTTGGCTTGATGAAGATGTAGGCAACAAGAAAAGGGCTTTTCCCGGAAGGGTCACCAACTTTCCGTTCCCTCTTTTTGCGATTTTTTTTTCTACGGAAAAAAATATATAAATGCAATAACTGAGTGAGCATATAAGAAGCTTTGTAGCCGCCACTCTCCGCAATATACACATTTTTCGTAGGAGCTGTGTATATGGCCACTTCAAAATATATCTTGCGTTGTAAGTGTAAC
>JAHZND010000360.1:0-42768 GCA_027744115.1 Acrocyrtus sp. NNG-2020
GAAAAAGCCGGGAAAAGAAGTGGATGAGAATGAGAAATATTTTTAAAGGTTCGTTATCAATATTAGATGTACCAGAAGTCCTGTTTAGGAACAAAGTTTATTGCCTTCTGGATAGTTAGCATTACACAAACGGAACGTCTTTTTCTAGTATGCATGAAATGGAATGTTTCCGTGCTGGTTGAGTGGTGAGTGGTGAATGTCTCGCTGCTGACGAGGGAAAGAGACTTTCTGCTGTGAGAATGTAATTAAGTCGTATTGTCGTAAACGGAATGATGAGTTTTTGGTGGTGTAGTGCATCTGGTGCAATAGTCCTGCTTATTTTTTTGTGTGTAGTTAATACATATACAAAAAAAGTGTCGTGCCTCTATTATTCGGCAACATTGAACATGATAATAACTTAAGTGTCAAACTGTTGGCTGGCTGTACTAAAATGTAATGCCAGTTTCTTGTTCTGTTTGACCCTAAAATGCTTTTTTAAAAAAATTGGGACGTTACCACAATGTGGAATAATTCCAATGCTTAAAAATTCACAATTTTCACAGAGCCCTTTGTGCTGCAGAGCCAAAACCAATCTATCACATTATAGCTTTAGAAGCTGTGAAGTGTGGCAGCTCTTAAACAATCCAGCATCTGGTAGTGGTGCATATAATAGTCACCGAGATGAGCTCTAAAAAAATATTTTTCAGCGCTCTGCACAATTTCTGCTTTTCAAATGACTTGCTTATCTATTAAATGCAAGCAATAAGCACGTTTTGTGGATCAAGCTTCACTAAACTTCACGCAGTAAAAAACACTTCCACTTCTTCAAAAAAAATCTCTAAACATGTTTCCAAAATGTTTTTGTTTTTCAAAACTAATCTCACGTTGCCCCACATGCGCAATCAAGAAGAGTACACAACAGCAGTAAAAATGCATAAAATAGGCAGGAGCTTAAAATCTGACTTTGTAGCATAGACCTAAACATGCTTTTTTACGTGCTTTCTCACGTAAAATTAGTTTTTACTGTTCCGTCTACTTTCACTTTGTCATCTCTTTCATCAACATGTCTAGAGTTTCACTACTTCCTCGTTTTAAACTAAGAAAATAAACAAACACACCCACCCACAATATTTATGGACAGTGGAGCAATACACGGACCGAAAGTCTACAGCACCATAACATAACCAGTTTCCTTTTTTTGATTCACTCTTATGAAAACAAAAACGAGCAAAACCAAATATCAACTCAGTAAAAGCGAGTGTGCAAGCAAACAGGAAAAAATTGTAAACAGCTTCTCGAAATGGAAGGCTGAAGGCTCAACATGACTACCCCTTTCCGCACATTTTGGGAAATAGCGTTTTATCGCAAATCGCAGCCCGAATTGCTTTTATGCCCTCTTGAAATACTGATTGAGAAATATAAATGACACTTCTGTAATTGACTTTGTTTCCAGTGATAAGTGATCCGCTATTCAAATGGAGTCGTCAGAGTATATTTTTTATACGACGGGAGAAAAGCGATATTATTTGCAGTTTACGCTTGCAACTTGCACATCATCAATTGCGCCCAAAAATTCTCAAAAGTGTTTTTCTCCTCGCCTTTTCCATTTTCATGTGCAAAGAGTGTTAAAAAAATATATATTCCAAACTAGCTTTATTATATTGGCACTACTGCCTCGGAACTCGAACCTGTTGCAAACCATTCTTCACTCCCTCCCACTCACATAATTAAATTGGGATGTAAAAGAAACGAGCTCGTTTTTCTTTCCGTTCTGTTGTCCTGCTTTACATTAGCATGCATTGTGTTTGCCACGACTTGACAAGCCGGATAAAAATATGTCTTGAAATTGTAATAGGACATCCTTTTATTGTAGTGAGCTCGTGTTGGTAACCCGACAGCATTTCAGTATTGTATGCCGCCCAAACCTTAATCCAGTCAGCATTTTGCAGATCTTCTTTATACCCCCGTGGAGAATGATTTAACACTTTTAAATTGAACTAGAAGTGGCATTTTGAAGGGACTGTGTGGAACAGAACCGCTCCAAGGAGTAGTCTGCTCCACTTAAAAAAATAGTGTGTAGGGAGTGGGGTCAGAGAAAGGAATGGAGGAACCGAAGCCAAACCTCATGCCTTTCAAAATGTCAACTATTTGAAGAAGTTTAGAACACACACGAGCTGGTTTTTTTTAGCTGCTCACCGCTACCGCTACCTCCGCCGAGACATGATCTAACCTCATTCTGGGAAAATGTCCGGTTATGTTTTGGCTTCGGCGTAAGAAGGGATTTGTTTTCTTCTGGGAAGGATATTCGCTTTTAGTGTGTTTTCACTTTCTTAAAAAACTCATGCTTTTGCGGTGTGTATGACTATGACTATGACCTAAAGACTATTTCCGAGCTGGGAAAAAAGTTGTTTTTAGATGTTGATAAAGTGTCTACGCTGCGCTACACAACAGAACCCCACGTCCAATTTATGGGTTTCTTCTGTTTTCTTTTCTTGTCTGCAGTCTGCGGTCAGATGGTTCGGAAAGTGGAATGTGGAGCTATTTTTTTCTTATTCACTCATGTTTATGCGAATACACCAGAACGAGAAAAGTTCTTCCGATAACAAAGAAAAAAAAGTGAAGAAATAGGAAATTATAGGCATTGCAAAAAAAGCTACACCATGCGTGAGCGCGAGCGGCAAGCAGTGAGTTTATCATCAAGAGATACTAGAGAAAAGAATGTTTATTGGAGCTGGTGAATCCGAAAAGTAAAAAAAACACTCTGGAAGCTGAAACTGCTTCTCGCTGATTATATTAGCTAGGAATTCACACTTGGCTTGCTGACTACATAATAAAAAGTAGATAATTCTGTGCAAAGCAATTGCGTAATTTATGTCACTGTCACAAGGGAAAAAGAGTGTGCTGTTTTTCATTTTATTACACAATGCGGGCAGATAGATAATGTAGTAAAAAAGCGTAAGCAGTTCATCTTCCTTTTCGGTTCTTTTGGTGAAAAACTTAGCAAGCAAAATTTTTTAATTTAATTTCCCCGAAAAAAAGGCTGTCGTGTCTACAAAATGTGGTGGAGGCTGAACTACTAGGCACACTGTTTTACTACAAGCCCACAGCCCACCATAACCTAATTTTTTCCAAGTCCTTCACCAAACTCGTCTCTTCTATGACCTGGCCGTGCGTAAAAGACCTCGCCTTCCCAATTTTTATTTTTTTTTTCATTTGCGGACTCCGGGAAAATATCGATTTATTGAATAAGTTTAACATTGCATGATTTCATACATAATTTGTGTAGTAAGCAGTCTGTCTTATTCCTTTCGGTTCTTTTGGTGAAAAACTTAGCAAGCAAAATTTTTTAATTTAATTTCCCCGAAAAAAAGGCTGTCGTGTCTACAAAATGTGGTGGAGGCTGAAGTAGGCACACTGTTTTACTACGAGCCCACAGCCCACCCTAACCTAATTTTTTCCAAGTCCTTCACCAAACTCGCCTATCCTATGACCTGGCCGTGCGTAAAAGACCTCGCCTTCCCAATTTTTTTTTTTCATTTGCGGACTCCGGGAAAATATCGATTTATTGAATAAGTTTAACATTGCATGATTTCATACATAATTTGTGTGACGGTTTCCGGAACACGTAAAAAGTAGTGGGACTAGTATGGTTGGTGGTGAGTGGGAGTATTGAGAAGAGGACAGCCAAATAGACAACCCCAATTCCGTACGCATTTATATGTAGGCAGTTTAACGATGATTACTGATTGCATTACGGAGTGCCCTTCAGTCCTGCTTATCACGTAGTGGATCAATCTGATCACAATGATCACATCGTTTCCTTCCCCCTCATTGTCCACACAACTCCACATCTCTTCACAGCCATCTCATCAAATTACTCCTTCTTCTCTGTAACGAACGCAATTTTGCTCTTCCCTCTAGGTTATGTAAATATTCGTTGCTCACTCTTTCACTCCATCACCCGAAACGAGACCTCGCTCTCTGCTCTCGACAATGAAAATGGGCCAGTTCATAGGAAAAAGCCGTTTTTTGTCAGGAAAATGCCATACGAAAAAATAGGACTGCGCGGACTAACCGAATCTTTGCGGCTACATCCAGCTCATATTATATCTCTCACGAAACTTTACTCTCATTTTGTCAATAATGTCACGTCAAAAATGTACCCTATGGATTCGTAATATTTCGACTGATATTCATTGTGGGAAAATATTGCTCTCGCCTTTATAGCTTCCGTTGTAAATATTTCAGTGACATTAAGAATTGCAACTTCATTAGTGGGAGCTGCGAGCGGAGACTAAATCCCGAAGTCTAAATGTAAATGTTCCAAGTTTTCACAACTATCTTCCATTAAAGCTCCCTCGATTTCGTCTGGGAGCAGTAGCAGTGAAGCTACACTGCCAGCTATAATATAGCCGCAGTCTAGACTAATAAATAAGTCGTGCGAAATGGAATATTATTGCTTGTGCTTTGGTCTACAAAGTTTTTCCTATTTTCCCAATTCCCACATATTTAATAGACCCTTGACTTCCAAAAAGACAATTAGCCTAGTTCTTTCCTTGCCAATATTGCTGCTGTGTGTGTATTGCTGCCTCTTTGTCACTTTCATACATTTCCGCGTTCGCTCTGATTAAAATAAAACGTTTGCAATTTTTTTCTCTTTTTTGAAACAACTGACCGTCTTCAAACGTAAATCACTTAAATGTGTTATTATGTAGATTGCGCCTAATGTGTTATGACAGAATTACTTAACTTTTGCAATCATTTCAATCACTTTGCCCCAAAGAAATATAAAAATTTGCGTGAACTATGTCCAATTCAACCTAATTTAGGAATTCATTTATTCACTTCTTATGGATATAATATGATGAGCTGGTTCGATTTATGGAGAAAATTATGAAAATAATGAATTGACAAGGGCTCATGAAGTATGCACATAATTTATGTGATATTCTAACACCAAAAATATCCACGCTTACTGACTCAGTCAAGAATAGACGCAATAACAATATTTCATATATTTGTCTACAGTTACTGATTGCAGTAGGAAATCGATCCCAAGAATTATTAAGAATTTGATTCACAAACGCATTTTTATTACACCAAATCAACAATATTGTGTCAACCAACGACGTATGCGCAATTTCGGAGAAAATCCTCCGCAAACTTTTCCAGATAATATATGACGCAATAAAACTTGCTGAAAGTAAAATATGCCAAGATGATTTATGGCCGTAATGCAATCTTATAGGGAGCGCCTTTGCTTTCAGAAACGGAAGCAATAAAACATTCCAGATCGTACATAAAGGAAGAGAGGATTGCTATTATTGTGAATTTGCGATGCAAGTGTTTAGCCATTAGCGTAGGGGGCTACTTGCGTTATAGCTTTTTTCCCTACAGAGCAAGAACAAAGTGAAGAAAAGAAGTCAATGAAAGGTCTATTTACTGAATTAATCTGGGAGAAGAGGATGCGTATGAGCGTATGGATAAAAAAAATATTATTTTTGTATGGGGATGAGCCTTTCGTATTGTTCGGGGATTTATTCGCCTCATCCGTACATAAAGCCTAATCATATAAAAAAAAATCGAAATAAAAAGAAAAATTGCTCCGTTTTTACTAGCATGCAATTATATTTACCTATTCAGAGGCGAGGCACGCATTACTTATTTTCCTTACTCTGTTTGGCACTGTCATGTCATTCATTAATGATGCAGATGCAGCTTATATTAAGCTCGCGTGCGACTTTGCTCAGCTAATGCCGTAAATCTGCCTTTTCTGTACTGGACTGGTACGGGCTGCTTTTGTCTGCAATCAACGAGTGGATGTAACTTCTTCGTTAGGGAAGGAGGTAAACAAGAATAAATTTTATTGAAATGACAGGTGAATAAGCCGTAATCAAAAAGCGGAACCTTGTCACTTCATACAGCCCTGGGTTTTCTCTGGAGCTTTAATTTGATTGAGAGCAATTTATGACTGGCTGAACTACCTTATATGAGTAACAGCGTAGTCTACTTTTCTTCGTGGAGCTCTTTTAAAAGGGAGGAAAATGGCACAGAACAGAGTGCAANGGAGCTTTAATTTGATTGAGAGCAATTTATGACTGGCTGAACTACCTTATATGAGTAACAGCGTAGTCTACTTTTCTTCGTGGAGCTCTCTTAAAAGGGAGGAAAATGGCACAGAACAGAGCGCAACCATAATAAATAACAAGGGAAACTGGCTTAACAGACTTTAATGTAATTTTCAGTATATCATTGCTAAATGCAATTATTAAAAATAAGACTCACCTGGTGCAGCCCCAAAAATTCAGGATGAAGAAACGAAGACGCTTGGAAGTTTTTTCTTTTATTTTAAGTTAAAGTTAGGCAGAATTTATTCGCATAACACTTGTTAGCTTGACAGCTTAAGAACTGAGCTTTTTTGCAGTGTTTCAATATAAACCGACTCTTTTTTTCTTTAATCTTCCCGAAATATTTTATAAGGTGTCTGAACAAGTTCGCTTCAAAGAAAGTAATCTCATTTAAGAACAGCTCAATATGTAATGATAGCACAGGATGAGTGAAAATTCTTTGTAGAACAGGCTACATGGCCGGAGGAAGTATTCCAATCTAGGGAAAAATAGAAAAGTCACGAGTACAGAATTTTCTTTTTTTTTAGAGTTTTACACGTGGAGAGGATTTATTTTTTAAAAAGTTTTTTTTTGTACGAGAGCAACAAAAAAAATATTTTACACATTTACAGGTGGATGAGCGGCGGAGTATAGCGACTTAACATCAGCTCAGGATGACGTCCTAGCAGCAACTGAGGAAGGGTGGCTGGCTACACTCAACTTTTTAAAGAGGGGAAATCGAGAACAATTTTTTTCTTTAGAAAAGGAAGCAGCCTTTGAAGGAGAAAGCAAAAGCAGCGACCAACGCCAGCAACACTTAACTTCTGTTAGTCTCTGAATATCTCCTCTCTCCTTTTATATTGGTGAATGGTGGTGCGATGTTAGGGTAGGCAGGAAAGACTATGGCAGATAAGAGAACTTTATTGCTGGCCTGAACAACTTTCCCTTTCAGCGATAGAGAAAAAAATGACAAAAGCTGGAGCTCTGGAGCTGGAGGGAAGGCTGTTGTGACTTTAGCAGGTACTGCTGTACGTCGATATCTTCGAAATCACTCCATATAGCCGTTGACAAAACGCTTTTGTAATTTTCACTATACTGTGGGTAGTGATGCTTTAGCACTTTACACAACTTTCCTTTTTCTTCGCTGACTTTCTAATGTAAGTCAAAGGGAGTGTAGGTCGGGGAAAGTGGGAAAGGAAGAGTTAAAACTGGTACGAAAAAAAACTATTCGTCCACTCTAAGTGATGGAAAGTAATTGATTGGAGCTTACTTTAGCTTTTTCATCCGCACACAATTTCCTAATTGAATAGCGTGAGAGTATGCAAGGTACGGGGATATTGTGTCAAGATTAGGGAGTGCGAGAGGGGATATTTACTCCTCTGTCCATTTAGGTCCTGTCTATCAATTCGTACCCGCTAAACTGCTCATTATCATAGACTTTCGGTTGTCGTTTATTATTTTTAACTTGCAATAAGCAGAAATAAAACAGAAATCGTATCAGATGACCCCTTCAAACGAATCTATTAGGGAGAGGAGACCGAGGTATTACCGAAAGGCGCAGAAATGGGGTCTTTGCAGGCTGTAGGTTGTATTATAGTCTCATGGTCAGAACAAAAGACTAGCATATGGCTTGGTAGTAGTATAATTAATAACAATGTTGCTCCAAAGCATATGCAAGTTGACAAATGACATGGCTTGTAGTGGGTTTTACGGGAATGGAAACAGTCCAAGTTTCTCTGTTTGAGCCTGACTAATCCGCTTCGCTTTGTCATTTCACGAAATAAATTCTCTCGGAAGAAGTACTGAATTAATTAAATTTGCGATTGCTTTCACATGAAACTATATGCTACTGGCAGGTATGAGCTGTACTTCCATTTAAAGTGAATAGAATACTGGAAATGTTCCTGGGACCATATATATTTTAAAGTAGGGAAGGAAGTTGCGAATTGCAATTTTCAAATTGGAGCATGCCAATCGCAAAGGCATTTGTTTCTGTCAAACTCAGCCCATATGATGTATGTGCAAGAAAACCAAACGGGGACCGATCGAAACTGTTCAGAAACCGACCAAACACACGGCTTAGGGTAAGGTTGTTGGGGTATAATGCACTCAATTTATTTTTCGTTGATAAAGAAAAAAATAGTGCATGTGGAATTTGTCATTGTCTTAGTCTATAGTAGAAGAAAGAACCCTATTTAATTTACAGCCTTGGGCCTTGGGTCTCGACAAAGTTGCAATAATAGAACTAAAAAGACAAAGAAAATCTGACAAATTAGAAGATATACCTATATGAAACCTCTACAGGTTGAAAAGATCTTTTCTAATCAGAATCCTTAAGAATTCATTGAGAGCTAATCCAATTACTATAATGACGACGAGCCTTCCGTGTGGTATGGTATGACTTAAGAAGATTATTTTTCTGCTAATGCTGTACAACTCATAGATATAAAATATGTCCCAATCTTTTCTTTTGTAGAAAACCATAATACTTGCCTAAATATAGAAATAATCCACTCTTCATGGATTCTTTTAATGGTAGACGAACCAGATTGAGTAAATAATTCGATTTAGTAATGCTTAAATAGAACCGTGTAGGAGTCGATTAGTAAAGGCAAAAAATTGTGCACGATATAAAGACAATTAGCTAAAATTAGATCACTGTTCATTTATTCATTTTTCTTTGATAAGAGTTGGTAGAACTTTATATTGACAAAGACAGTAATATATTAATACTGCACTAGATAAAGAAAAGTATTTGAAATAATTTTACTAAAAGTATAAAATAAGTGTTCATCTGCCTTCTTTGCTATGCTATTAAACCTACTCGCTGAGCAAGAACTGGCCGAACATCTTCTTCTAAAACCTGAAGGAGTTCATCCCGTCTCGCCAGAATCTCTTTGCTTGGCATATGCATCCAAGAAGAATCTGGATAAACACGATCGGTAACGTTCTCAAGAATTTTATTGACAGCTACTTCTAGCTGAGCACCGGTAAATCTTTCTGTTGCTTCCACAATACTTTCCAATATGGCTTTCTCCACGGTGATTCCATCTTTCTCGAAGTAATATGAGACGATCTCCTCTCGAGCAGTTGCATCCGGAAGGCCCATTTCCACTTTAACGTCGAAACGTCCCGCTCTGATCAAGGCAGGATCCACATTTGCAATAATGTTTGTAGCCGCAATAATCAACACATCTCCCCTCGGCACCTTATTCATCTCATCAAGAAGCGTCGTAAGAATGGTATTCATAGCATGGCTTGTAGCATCATCGCCTCGCTTGTGCCCGAGTCCATCTAATTCATCCAACAATATGATCGATGGAGCGTTGTCTCTCGCCGTCTTGAATAACTGTGCGACATTTTTTTCGGATTCTCCAAAATATTTCGAAAGACAATTTCCGGATCCTTGATAATAGTTTACCTGCGACAGAAAGAAGCTACCATTCAGTTACATGAAAATAAGCCATTATCCTAGTAAGCCATACAATTTCATTTTAAACTTTATTTACCGGACGACCATTTTGTCTAATTTCACTAACGATGGCATCTGCCAATGCAGTTTTTCCAGTTCCCGGTAGCCCGAACAACAAAATCCCACGAGGAATCTTAGAAGTGTCCCATAACAGCCCAAACTTCCGTGGAGCCGAGAATGGAGCCACCACTGACTTGAAAATACGCTTCTTTATTTCATCTACTCCTTTCAGGTCAGACCAGGTATGGTGAGGAGTTCTCTGGGGCTGCTGCAAAGGGCGAACCCGTAAAGACATTCCATAAGCTGGGTATACATCTTCCAGATGATTAGCTTCCGAGACTGGAGTCCCAGTTCTTATTGCTCTTTGTTCAGACGGGGGAAGCCATTCTGGATCAGGGCCCTTTTTGGCTCGCCTAGCTGCATTTGCTGCCCGCTTCTTCTTTCTTTTTCTTTCTTTCGCCCTTTCTTTCGCTCTTTCTTTTCGCTTCTTTTCTACCTCTGCCTCAACTTCCCTCCGATGCTTTTCAGCTAACCAATTTTTTTCGTCCATAGCCTGCCTGTCCCTTAAATTATATCTGCGATGATCTTCTCTGGGTTTGGGTTTAACCATAATTAATTCCTAATACCGGAAATTCAGACACTGAATGACGAACGTGATTGTGATTGTGTACTTCAAGTGAATAAAAGCTTTACAAAATTAGTTGTGCTGGAATAGTGAAAGCTTTTTTGCCAAAAAATTAAAGATAATTTGTCGTAAAAAACACCTACAACATGGCAACTATTGTTCTAATGACATCCTATGGCAATCTATGGCAAGCTACAGTATAAATGACAATGATCTGTTAAAATACTCAATCTTTCTTGCTGTTTGCCTTTTCGTTTCCTGATCTTTGCTTTATCTTCCGATTCTTTTTTTTAAAAACGTTCGACATCGCATCCAGATTGCGAACTGGATAGATCAAAGATAAGAAAACGGCCGTTCATTGGCTAGTCATTTCAATTAATTTTTTTATCATTTGCATAGCGATAGAAGCAAAAGCTGATTGTGAATGCCGATTTTTCATTGTCCATTTCTTATCACTTATCAGTTTGTGATTTGTGATCAAGTACGAGAACGAAGCTTGTAAGATTTCTACATTTGTATCGACAACGTACCCCGCCAATTTTCAATCGGCATGAACAGTTACATTTTTATAGGGAAATTTTCAATGGTCTCAGTTTTAACAGTTCCACGTAATAGGAATGGAAATGGAACCATCAAATGAAGTAATATCCGAAGACATTTTATTATGCATTTATTTTCATTCCGGCTGATTATGCAGCGCACGTTGCAAGTGTGGCTTGTGGCTTCACCAGTTGAAACGTGTATTTCACTCATTAAAATCATTTATGTCACATATAATCATCTTTTTTATATGGTGCCAATGCAATCTGAAATGTGAAATGGAATTCATTGGCTGAAATGAAAATCCATCTTACAGAAGAAACCGAAGTCTAGTAATATTAGTATTCCGGTTTTACTTTGCAAAACGATAGAACATGCCGACCGCAAAGGATAGAGCCGTATAGCCCCGTTCATGCTTGCGAATCGCTGAAGCGTTGAAAATAAACTTTGATACGAGGAAGTGGAGGATAAGTTACAGCAATAAAATCATCCAACTCTGTGGTTTCTGAAGAATACATGATCGCTCGATTTCCAAGAAAAGTGTTTTATTCAGAACTGAGAGAAATACATATTAAAAGAGAGTAAGCACTTACTGTACGAAAGTAAACACGAGAAGGGTTGCAACCAGATAAGCACTCTTCCTAACTTATGATAATACAAAGGTGCGCGATAATTTTAACAGCTCATATGACAGCTAGCAAGCAGGCATAATGAAATGCCAACGTGAGCTAATTTTTTTGTCATTATGCGATTCAAAATTAGCTTCAATGAAAGCGTAAGTACCTACTAAAACGAATTTAGAGTACTGGTGTAATTTGCAATAAATGGTGTACACGCAAAACTTTTCTTGGAATTTGTATTGGTTGCAGTAAAAGAAGTTGGTTCACCGTGCTTAGGTAGAATCTAGAGGGGAACGACATGAAAAAGGCAAACCAAGTAGTGCCGAAAATTTTTACTATTATGATTCCTTTTCAGGTTAATACTCGGTGAGCTCGTTAACTTACAATTAGTGAGGGTGGATCTCTTCGCTTAATAGTCCCAGAAAATACTCTCCGGATAAACTATGAAAATTTAAAATTAAGTCAATGCATTTCCCATAAAATTAGCATAGATTTGTTGATTTCATAAAATCTTATTGCCAACCCACTTTAATGAGACGTTCATTCCCACTTGGACTTGTTCCGCTTCCTGACAGAGCAAGTAGCTACCTTCACATAAATTAATTGTGCTACAGGGGCAGGCCAAGCACTTCTGGTTTACACAATGACTCCAAATTTTCCAGGAATATGCATGATTGCAAATTGCTTAAAAGTTTAAATACGGCATCTCTTTAACTTTAAAGCTGAATAAAACATAATTATATACATATACCGGGTAAAGTAAGTGAATGGGCTCGTTACTTGCTTTGAGAAAATCAGGCATTGTACATCCAGGCTGATTGCGACCCCCATTAACATAAACGTCAACGTGACCGATATTCATTTCCGTGTCTCCAGCTATGTACCGGTTTGTGTAGAAAATGTCCACAAATGTTGCGTCTGATTTATCCAGCCGTTTTTCCAGGTGTTCTACCGAAAATCCTGGCCCTGCTGGGTCCAGTCCAGTAATCCTCTGAATTTTTCCCATAGCCTTTTTATTAATGGCATGCCCAGCCACACCCGCAACTAGGACGAGTTGAGAATAATTGATTTAATTTTTTGTATAAAACTTTCATCGTTAGCACTAAAATCCTTCGTTTTACTTATTGTTTGTGCATGGGTACTTACTATGTGCCCCTAAACTGTATCCTATAATGTGCATTTTGCCATAATCCGCTTTGACAACATTTACTAACACTTCCAAAAATCTTGCGAGTTTCTTCCCTAAAAATTCGATTTTAGTTTTGGCTACGTTGTAAATCATCATTATATCTGCGTACGAAGTTGTTTCGGAAAGAGTCAAATCATTAAAGCCGGAGTACATGCTCCAGTCTGCAACGAAAACGTTGGCGTGTGGCTGCTTCTGTAGAATTCCTTTTAACAAAATAAGTTTTTTAAATGTTAAAAACAGTTTCAGAGAAGCTTGCGTTGACCATTACTAGCAAGTTAACGATTTAATATTTTAAAAGTAATATTTAAAACTACCATTCTTAACGTTCTGGGTCATGTTCGTTGTCACACTCGAAAGGAATCCGTCGATAATAATGTAGGTAGTTAGCTCCGGGTGAAATCTAACGGATGTCAATTGCTCTTCTTTTCCATCGCGGTAGATCTCCGTAAAATCAGTCGGCTTAGGAGATCTATTTTTATACAAGAAGAATTAAAAAAAATTAAGTATGTATTTTATTACCTTTTTGTAATTACATAAATTACTTGAAGCCAATACCGAACATGGAAAAATTTCATTGGCTCCGGGACCCTGGGGTCCGCCTCACTGTGAGCACTGATCGTTTTAGCATTAAGAATTGAATAGAGGAACATCAAATGGTGTACAACCTTTATGATTTGATAAGTTTTTGATAACTTCCAGGTTGTATGCTTCATTTTTTGCTTTTGTTAAAAACGCTTATCGTATAGGTAGGTTATTGTAGGTATCTTTAGGATATTATAGAACAGCCAGTGTATGGAGACTGAAGTTATGAACCAGTAAGTTAGTCTATGAGCTTGAGTTCTCGACTACAACTCTGAGAACGAGACGTTATTCGCTTAAGTAATTTTGCATTTCCAAGAAGTATACTGGGGACAATGGAAAATTATAGTTTTATTAACAAGTACGATTCATACATCACGTCCTTTGCAGCAGTTTATGTGTTAATATGCAATCCACCCACCCAATTCACGTTTACTCAAAATATTCTTACTTCTACATAACTCGGTGTCCAATAATACCCACATGACATATAATAATTAAAATTTTGAAAGATAATACCTGCCTGTAATTGATCATGCATATCTTAAGTAAAGCACCATGGATTTTTGGACAAACGTATCAAATGCCCACTTTTTATTACTAAACTAAAAGCATATTAAAGCATTATTCTAAAAATCAGTCACTGGCACCTTTTGTATATTATATTTTTTAAAGTTTTAGCTAGGTTTGCTCATATTCAAGTACTCTCGTGTAGTGTATTAGGAAGCCGATAAGCTGACAACTTCCTGCTTATACAGCGCGTTTAGGAATAGTTGAAAATGTTTCGTAAGCCTACATCGCCAGGACCATCCCAGAGATCAAATCAGAAAAGGGCGGAGTCACCAGCAGCTCAGAAATCTGTTAGTGGACGTGCCCTTCCCCTGACCCTGAGTCCTACCATGAAGTCGGTAAAATTTAAAAAGCTTGCATCAAATGCTAAATTGACAAATGCGGTAAAGAGAACAAAGAAACAGACAAATTTTGATAGGCCTCTTCCGTCAACTGTATTCGGAAAATTGAAGGTATTGTTTATACTTTCAGCTGCATATTTAAACAATCCGGAGGAACTTGAGAAATTAGTTTAATAAAAAAAGTAATATTTTGAAAAAAACAGGCAAATTTTGATGAAGACACCCAAGAAACTAACTCTAAACTGAAAGCGCTCGAGCCAACAATCAAGTCACTCGCCCTGAAAATTCCTAAGTTTTTACCACAAATACCGCAGCATCAGACACACGCACGAACTGAGCTATCGGAGAATGTCAATCCTCAACTCCCAAGCGTAAGTCAGTCAGTTTGCTCGCCAGTCTCAATGTGTAGGCGTTTAATGAAGACACTAATGATATTTTGTACATAATTTAAGGCTCTCATGTCTGCCTTGGGAGAGAAGCTGATAACAGTCGGAGGTTATATTGTAAGTCTGCAACCAGTACGGGACGATATAGTCACCACTGTCAAACCAAGAATCAGTACAGACAGGGAAGGCTTCGAAGCGGAAATAAAAATTATCGGATGCCACCCAACAGATATCCGATATGAAAAGAGGTACGACACACTAATTGTGATTGGAGTAGTACCAAAGGTTGCTGACACTTCCAAAAGCGTTTATTTGGGGGAAGGCGTTGCTGTGCAAGGAAGGGACTATTTGAGATCGAGAGGGCTGTTAGCTTCCAAACACGTTTCAATTGCAAGACCTACATCAGAATTTTCATCTGCTCCTGCTGGCGTCGTCGAAGATCTGGACGAGATACAGGAAGTTGTCAACATTTTTGCTCCTAAAGATATTTCCGTGAATCAAGTTCTAATCACTAAGCCAGATGCAATGGGTCGAATAATAGTGAGAGGGCCATGAAGCTATCTTAAAATTCACAAGTGAATATCTAATATCTACGAACTACCTACTACCTATTTGTGTCAAGTGAAAGCGAATTGCTGTAATGAATCATATAATGAAATGCTATAAAAAGCAAATCTAGCAAACAGAGATCATACATGCATTGCCTTTTACCAACAAATAGTAAACAAGCAGTGTGCTAATTCTCCGTTTCATGTTAAATTTTGTAAATAAATTACTCCATCAGCATACAATAATTTTTATTCCTTCGCCTCAAAAGTTGAACTGTAGGAGCCTACATATTGATACAGTCTAAAATTTTTACAGGGACCATGAGCGAACCTGTCAACTAAATCATAAAATGAACAAAACTCTAATGAGTCATTTAAAATGATAGCAAATTGCTTCTCCGGTTTATACTTTTCAAGTAAAATTTTTGTATTTTTGTATTAAAATGACTCCTTTCAAATCACGCTAATAATCTTCATTTTCCTGAGACGATTGTTCGCCCATTCCCATTGGGCCTAGTGGATGCATCGCCGGATTCTCTTCTGCAAGTGGACTTCCTCCTAACTCTTGCTGAATTCTCATTAAATCTTCATATAAAGCTCGTTGATCCACGCCTAAAGCTGAGGCTAGTTCTTGCTCGTCTTGTACTTCAGCTGTGCTGCTTCCTTCTCCTTCGAAATAAAGTTTTTAAAAATTATTCAGAGGATAAAAAATATCTACATTTATCAATATTTCTCACTTATTATTGATGTTAATTTATAAATTACCTCCATCCGGAATCGCCATTCCTCCTTGACCTCTTGGTGCGTACATGTGAACTTCTTGTGCACTGCAAAAGGAAACGGCCAATACGACCACTCCGACCAACACGACAGCGACCTAAACCATTTAAAATTTAACTGATTAGCTACAAATTTTTTCCTCACAAACGTTTAGTACATCTAACAGGGTAACTTACTGAATTCTGCATGGTAAGAAATCTCAGTTTTGTGAAGATTCAGTCAGGTAGGCTTCAACTTGTCGTTCCGTTTTCATATGAAACAATGAACTAAATCTTGATCCCAGCATGTCTACGTCTTTTTATATCTTCGAGTCGTGACTGAATCTATCATGAAATTCAGAAAGATGTGCAAATTTGGAGGAAAAGTCAATTGCAGGTTTTAAAAAGCATTATGCGTAGCCATTTGTTCTTTTCTTGCTACACTTTCACTACACCCAATCCCAGTCTTTTATCTTTACAGCTAGTGAGCCAGTTTAGATAAAAGGTGGAAACAATCTACAAAGTCATTTCAACTTAAAACTAGTTGATAAAGTAATTTAATTTTAAAAGAGGAGTATGGATTCACAGAGAACTTAAAAAGAGAACAGACTGGGAAATACGTGCGAGACTAATACAAAGCACGACACATTGCAGAAAATGGTTAGAAACTGAGACTCTCCTTTTAGGCTGATGCATCGCAGCTTTTTAGATCTTCTTGCTCATTCTCCCTAAAGATTGGGAGTTGCTACTTTTTAAACAAATGCAAAACAATTAAATGTTACGGTGTGATGATTCATTTTAGAAATGTTCATTCTAAACACTAACGCACAAGGAAGAGAAGAATTTCTTTGTTTTTCGTGTTACGCTTGTGTTTTATTCCTATTGTACAAATACACCGATACCTATGCTGTATTCCGACAATCTGAGAATCAGTCCATAAAACAGACCTAAATTGTTGAAAATAATGAACTGTTTGGTAAAAAAAAGTTATTAAGGCATGTGAATTCAAACTCAGAGTACTTCCTGTGACTGACTATTTTAAATCGAGTTTGCAGTTCTACCTACCTAGGTATAAGCCCACCAAATTGGTGGGGGTTGGAGGTAATGCTAAAACTATGAATCAAAATTTGGTGATCGCCGATGATGTTTTAATAATCAAAGGTGACATTAAAATCTCATTCTCACAATGCCCCAAAAACATACCAAACTACAATAGTTGCCAACTAGCTTACTACTATTCACTGTCCGCTTTCTAATTTCGAATTAGATAAAAATCGTCTGTCTCCACCTTTGTACACCATAGAAGAATGTCGTAATTGTTTTAATGTTACAAAATTGTCCCAGTACAATTTTTAATTACCTAACCTAAACAACTACATGACTAATAACATAGCCCATTATAGTTCCGAAACATCTAAAATAATAGTCCTCCAAAATCAGTTATCTAGCACTACAAGCAAAGGTAAAACCAGTAGTAGTACCTAATTTCATTCTCATTTCATTATTAAACTCATTATAGCTTTTTGACATTATTACAGCACATACTGAGATTCCAGAGATTGTGAAATACGACAAAACCTCGCCTCGTAGGCATATAAAAACTGCGTTGTTGGATGCTCGTGCTGCTGGAATGTATTAGTCGAAAAATTCGCTACTCACAAACGCACAGAAGAGTTGCAAGGACAAATGTATAACAAAAGGCTACATTCAACATTCATCATGCATAGTGAAATTGTGAACTGAAAACGTAGTAATTCACGCAAAAGGGGCAAAAGAGGAAAAGAGAGTTTGCTTGTTTACCTACGTTGCACAGCTCCTCCGTAGTATGTATGTACCTTTAATGCTATATAGTTAACCATACGATAAAATATCCCCACTGCACGTTCTACGAAAACAGAAACACATGATCGACAAGGTGAACTTCAGTTTATAACGTACCCGAGTATATTACGCGATAAAATTGTAAAGTAAGTTTCAAAATTTTGCAAGTGTTAACGTGCAATTATTATTTGACCACTGAGTGGACATTGAAATAAAATATCTATCTAAGTAAGTATAAGGATTTTAAAATTTGATTTTGCAGTCTTGTTCAATGTTCACCCTTGTAGTGACAGTAGTTTTTTACTGACAAGAGGAATAAAATAATTACTACTTAAAATTAAATAATTGTTTCAGATTAAAGAGGATTTACGTATTTCAAAGCTGTAAAAACCGAAAATGGCGCAGTCATTTTTGAAAGCATGCACAGGCGTCACCCGTCAATCGCTGCTGGTGAGGTCAATGACGGTTCCTCAGATCACGACTGCATGCCAGTATCACAATTAGTCGTATTGATCAGATGAAATCATTGAATTGCCTGTTAGTTGTTAGCCATAATAAAACAGAATTCGCGCAAGATGGGTTTTATTTAGTTTATTGTAAAGTGTAAACTATCCATGGAGTAAGGTTTGGTTCAGACTCGACCTCGACAGATGACAGAAGTCAAAATACAAAGATACAAAATACATAAGTGAAATGTTGAAATAAAGGCGGAAACCGTGTTTATAGAGTTTGCTAATTTTACAAATTGTAATACTAGCTAAGCTTTCAGTAGTGCGAACTTTAATCATAAACTGGGAATATTATACCAGTTACTCAATTAAATTCTCTGATGGTACCTGTCTGTGAGTTAGTGAAAAGGTAAATTGTAAAGATAACTGGTAAATGTACTATGTACTGTACTGATGAAAGAGAACTTGTAAGCACTGCTGTAAGTACTTTGTATGAAATGTAAGTAATTAATATTCGTAAATACACTCTTAATCTCACCTTGACGTTGACCAACACTATTTACAAAGTCTTCTCTTATTTTACTATATATTGTATAACAAAATACTTAAGTAGGCTATACCGGATACATACATAGTCTATTTGATGTTTAATGATCTATTTTTTGGCATTCCGGTGCTTGCCAACTTTGCGGTGAAAGTAGTATTTAGGGCATAATTATCTTTATGGTTGTCGTTAAGTGCAGGAGGAAATTTTCCATATACTGATGAAGTTGTTTGGAAAAATGGATGGTGTGCCTTTTCATGCCCATAACCCGCATGAACCAGAGACTGGTTAATTTCATTTTGAAAAGAATTTGAAGGTAACGTTTCATTGTTGAACATACTCCACGCGCCCCATAAACCTGGCATAGGGGGATATGCCGACACAATAGGAGAGCATTTCTGCTCGTTTATATCGGCTTTCTTTTCGTACGTTTCATGAAAGTCAAATTTCTGTTTTCGAAAATCCTTCCTGCTTTCCGTTGGATTTTCAGACGGATTAAAGAATGGCAACCAATCCCGTTGAAAACATCTGCAATTAAAGTTGTAAATAAAAAATGCTGTACTACTCCATCGAGCAATCGCGAGAACTGTAAACTTACCCGATTATGCCATGGGCAGGATAATCTTTCATTGTTGCATTCTGTAATAAGGTTCCCATTGTTTGAAATGACTCTTTATTTTTGGCTTCTGTGACTAGAATATTTACAGAACCTGGAGAAAATTGCGAGATGCGTGCATTTGGATTTATGTCCATGTGTAATAAAATGTCACTTCAGCTCAGCTTCAGCAAACAAACCAATATAGTGAATATTTTTCTAATTTGAACAGTTGCTACTCAAGAATCGTATATTATACCTACTTACACAGGTATCTAATCTTTACCTTTAATTTGGACAATGTCTAAACGAAACCGTACATAATATTCTTTTAAAATTCTTAAATTAATGCATTGACTTTCGTTGGGCATTGTATTGACAAAACACTTCCGACTCCGACAGCAACCATTTTCCGTAAAATTCCCAAACAGTATGCGCTTGTACCTGAGGAATGTACCCGTATACTTTCCCTTCAGTATACACACAGTATACAAATCCATCTGTTTTATTGAAGTTTCAAATTATTTCCGGAAAACTTTAATTGACGCAATAACAACAAAGAAAAAGGGCTGCGGTTTGGTGAAAGTGGATGAATTGTTACTTTCAGACTCATGGCTTTACACGGCTCTGTATGACACGCATGCTTACCCACCCATCAAGAACTAGTCAATGATAAGAGAGCACCGCGAAACTGAACAAACAAAAACATTTGCGTTGCTAGCAAAAGTAGCAAAGTGAAAATGAGTGTAAAGTTGTGTTGTCATATCTTTATGCACACGAGTATCTGCATGTTTTGAAGCACGTGCTTTTTTCGTTTTGACATTCCAGCATTTCTTCGAAACTTGGACTATAACCCGGAATTTGAACAATACTCCTTTGAGTTGGTAATAAATTCCAAATTTTAATCAGCGAATTTAGTGAAACTCGTTAGCCGATTTTTTGTGAGATCTTCCAGTTGAAGTTATACGCAAAAAATGTCTTCGAGTAAACCGGATCCACAAGAAAATCCTCCTTCCGCTTCCGCTCCATCCACCAGTATGCCATCAACATCATCGGCCCCAGGAGAAAAGGACAGAGTTGACGAAATTCTCGCATACCTCAATGACCCTACACTGGACACACTTCCGGATCACCTCAGGACATTCCAGTACACTGAAGGGTTCAACCCGGATAAACTGGAAGAGGAACTCCAGTCGCATCCATTTTTTATGTCTGAGTTACCTGACCCCACCAAGCCATTGCCACCCTTATTGGACGCATTTCAGCAACTTAAATATTCAGAAACGGAAAATACTGAGCATGAGCTGGCCATAAATCATAAAGAAGATGGACTGTTTCACTTTAAAATTAAGAAATACCGGATTGCCGCTGGCTGCTTTACGAATGCAATGTCGTATGAGTTTAAAAATAGCCCTGAGGAGATAGACAGGGAACTGATTGCCAATTTGTACAATAATCGAAGTGCCTGTAGCTGGTATATTGGGAATTATAGGAGTTGCATTAAAGACTGTGATGAAGCCATGAAATACAAACCTGGATACAAAAAAGTTTTGAGAAGAGCTATCCTTGCAGCAGAAAAACTGGGGAGGTGGGAGGAAGTTGACAGATACTGCGAAATGGGGCAGTTCGATAAGTTATTTGTCCAGACAATCACTGACGAGGAAACGAAATTTTATGCTGAAAAGCGCACTAGTGCCAGAAAAGGAAAAGCGGCTGATCAGGTGAAAGGGAGAAAAGCAAAGAGAGAGGACAATAAGAAAGAGATCGAGGATATGAAGATATTGGAAGAAATTAAGAAGAAAGGCATCAAAGTGAAGGATTGGGAATTTATGAAAAGTGACGCAGCGCGGGATAATGTTGTAAAGTTTGCTGAGGATGAAGAAGGCACTGGACGAAAGAAGCTGTCCTGGCCGGTGCTATTCATGTATCCACAGTTTGGGGAGACGGACTTGATAGAAGGGTTCGATGAGAGTGATAGGCAAGTTTAATTATGCTGTACAATACTTTTTACATCTAATTTAGACATTTTTTCATAGACAGATTTTTCCTCAAATAATGTAGGTAAATGTTCTGAACACTAAATATTATTTTCTGCGTTTACAGTTTTTCCGTTCATCTTTACGAGATGCTGGATGCAAACCGACCAGGTTGGGACGTTGAGAATGAATACAAGCTCGAAACTGTTAACCTTTATTATCTGGGAGAAAAATTTGCTAAAGTGGATGTTAACATGAGTTTGGATGAAACCCTTAAGCAGGATTGGTTTGTGCTACCCAGTAATGGCGTGCCAAGTTTCTTCGTAGTTTGCGACAATCAATTCTGTAGGGATTTTATAGACAGGATTGAAGTTATATAGGCTACTTGTGTCTTTGTAAACAATTTACTGAAATTGTAATCGGTACTGATAAATTCATATCGTAAGATTTAGGTGGATCTTATAATTTTCCAAGACATGCGTAGGTAGCTCGGTAGCTGGGTAATATTTTACAAAGATTTCTGCTGTGAATCTTTTCTTATATTACTTCATTCATTACTCCTAGGCATTACTAGGCATTTTATGGTTTATCGGTCTCGTTACTGTATTTCATTAAAATGAAATTTTTATATTATTGCTACAACTATTAGTGTATTAATGAATAAATCGAGTACTTAACGCACAATGCATTATCAAATATAAAAGTATTTTTTGCTAGTGACAATGATACCGTTATGAAAAGAAATGGTTTAGAATTACAAAAGGAACTAGGTATGTATGTAGGAATTATACAACTTGCATTGAAAAGTGCTAGGTTTACATATATGAAACTATGTACATTGCACGTGATGTTAGCAAGTTAAATTATAGTTCATCATGCATTCATTGTTTCCTGAGTCTAACTGTGTTAACCTTCAAACGTATTTTCCAATTCCAACTTCGAAGCCAATTTTGGAAAAAAGCCAAATTACTTTCATTGTCTTTGATAGCTTCCACACTTTGTACTTTGCACTCAGAAATTTGCCCACTCCATGAAATTGAAACAGAGCCCTCTCCTCCCCCACTCGTTCTGCCAATGTATATGTAAAACAACCCATTTTACTCATCGTAAATAGCGGTTCGTGGCCTTTTTGGATGTCATATTGCACAACATGGTATTACAGATTATTTGAAAACAGTTGAACGTTTTTGCTAACTAATTAATGAGTAGGTATATATGTTGTGCTTGTGCGTATGACTTGAATTGGCTCGAGTCCACTTTCCCGGTATTCGAATTAAATTGTAGCTATTTTTGCGGTTCCTAGCTAATAAATCCGTAATGTGGAAGAATATATAAAATTGGTTAATTTTGTTCCACACTAGATTGCGTCTTGTCTTGCCTCAACTCACGTATAACCTTTCACGTATAAAAATGTCCACGGTGGTCCACCTCGTTCCTAGTTCTAAAGACATAAAATAAAGACCTTGCACAGTATAGAACAGAGCGTAGGATTTTCCCAATTTGGTTGTGCATGTGTATAACAACTAACAACAAGCCAACAAGCCAAGCATGAGTTAGTCTTGTATTGGTTAACAAAAGGTACAAAAAGGTACCTTATGCCGTTATATGATAATAATAATAAAAGTAGCAAAGCTTTTAAACAAAATGCACAGTTTTTCATTCCTATTCCTAACCCTTTGATGACCCTATGAGTTTTATTCCCAAGACAGACAGGACAGAGGAATTTGCTTTAAATACGTCCAAACTACTGTGCATTATATAGCTGTGGTTGTACCGTACTGGGACTATATACCTACGTGTATTCTACAAAAATGAAATAAAATTCTCATACGAAGTTCCTTGTGCAAGGTAATTCTGTCAAATTACCGATTAATCTTGCTATTTCATGCAGGAAGGAAGAGTGCACAGCACAGGGCGGCAAAAATATGTCCTTGGTAAGAAGTGCTATGCCAAAAGAGTAAAAAAAGTGCTTGTTCTGTTCACTTTCTGCATTGAATGAAGATCAAGGATGTCGTTTTTATAAATAGAGAAAACAACGGTCTCGTAAAATCAAGACAGTCAAGCCAAACGGTGTACACGGTACGGAAGTGAGTGAATGTGCAGTCGTCTGTCGCATATGTCACCTTTTGCATTCTACTCTTGGGTTTGGGTTTAAACAGAATCAGAGATTACGGTAGGTACATTAGTACATACCTATGAATCAATAGAATAATATGTATCAAGCAGAGCAGTACACAAACAAGTAAAGCGCTTCATTTTCGTTCTCTTCCAACAAAGTCTTTTTAGATTTCATGAAACGAGTTTCATTTGTTTGCCTTCTCGGACAGGAAGAGGAGTCACAAATCACAAACACGAAGCTCTGGCTCTATGATCAGAGCAATGAAAATGAAAAGCACAATCTTCTGAGTCAGTCGAACAAAAACGTGTAAATGGTGCGGTGAGTAAATGTGTGCATAAGTTTTAAAATTTACAGAGTTTTCGGAAATTGATTGAAAACTTCAGAAATTCTCGTTGTGCCCCATAAAGAATCCTGTGCTCAGTGTGCCAAGACAATACAAAAGCGTTTACGTCACGTGGTAGTCGAATATAGGTCGAAGTTGAATAAAAGGTTCCGAAGAAGTGAAAGTTTTCAGCTAATGAACTACTAAAATCTAAAAATACATTTATTATATAAACCACTAGGGAAAGTGTTTCCATTTTCATTGCGCCACAAATCGATCAAACCTGCCTCAACTCAGATGAAGGTACGTACAGTGCATTAAGTAGTTTTAAGAAAAACTTTATGAAAACTAATAAAATACAGACTGGTAAATCGATACAAAGGAAAATGTACAGATAGCATACCTACCTATGTAGGTAACTGTACCGTTTACTTAAACTTCTATGTAATAGCGAAACCAAAATGTATAATTTAAATTAGACGATTTAAGTTGACAGAAAAGTATCCATATACATATCACTTGCGCCTTGTTTATACGGGTGCATTTATTCTTTGTAGTAGGTAATAATGCTTCTGTCTGCCCTATTTCGTCATCCGAACAAACTGTTTATACTACTCCATGACCTAAATAGACAAACAGAACAAATGTGAAATTTATCATTCTAAGATGCACTAGTTGACAAGCTTTTGGCTCGAGAGATCACAGAGGAGTAAACTCTGGCATTACTTACTAATTACTTCTTTGTTAGTAGTTATTACAATTAACGAATTAACGGTTAAGGAAATATAAATGGAGCAATTTGCTTTATTAATTTTTGCAAATTGCATCAGAAAACAGATTAACGAAAATCATTGAAAAATTGAAGAATATTGAAATAATGACCTATAAATTTTTGCATCATTACATAAAACAATAATGACAAAGATCATGGACAAGGCGTTGTTTGAGCGAACTATTTAAACAGGGGACATTGGGTAATAAAACATCTTCATGTACAACGTTCATTGGTTCTTGGTTCATTGTACATGAACATTAAATTAGGTAACCCAAGGCCTTACACAATAAATAGAAACAGCATGTACATTTATACTCATACTCATGTATATGGATAGAACTCCGACATTTCCAATTTCTAAGCAGAAGTTACCTTATCTTCAAAATTACTGCCACTGTCGCTAGGAAAATAAGAATGAGAGTGGCTATGACCTTGTGGTTAAATCAATGAAATCAATTCATTTTGTTGCATCATCACCAGCATGTCACGTAATATATTACTTCATCTTGTAGTCTATTGTCTACCTATTAATAAATGCCAGTGCTACTGCCGAGCCACACTGGCTCCAACTCCGGACCGGGTAAGCAAGACAGGTAACCATGCAGTGCATGCGTGCGAAGAAGAATGTCAGCACGATGATTATTCCTCTTAACAGGTAGCTGGTAGCTAAAACTCGGTAAAATTGCAAGTATATAGCATTTATGTAATTAAAACTGGACTTTGTGAAAAGACGTACATTTATGCAGTAACAACCAAAACATGCATTCGGAAAATTCTCAAGAGAAAAGTTCACAATAAGAAGTCGAATATGCATTATTCATTTCATTATACATATGGGCTCGCAAATCACATAAGAACGACACAAAATGGCCGAAATCTATCAACAGTCGAGAAAGGATAATACCAGCACGATACAGAAAAGTTGATAAAGAAAACTGCAAAGCTAACCAAAACCAGATTGAGTCGGTATTGAGTTAGCCGATAGTCGGTGTTGCTCACAGCCAACCTGCCACAATACATAGCCACATGTGAATAATGAATGATGAATGGGATAAATTAGAGATGCAGATTTTGTAGGTCTTTTCCCTACCAGAAAACAACCAATCATCCTCCTCTAGTCACTAGTCCGAACAGGAACAAAGGGCTGATATTGATATTACGTATAAACTTACCGTTGTGGTATTTTTCACGTGTGTTTGCCTGTGTAAACTTCACTCTTACATCAATCTCGATATCATCATCCTCACTAAAATATGAAATTATGAAATACATAACTGTAGAATAGAAACACAAGCCCAGCCAAAAGGTTGATCCGCAAGTCTGCGCTAATGCTACGCATTTATTTTTATGTAGCCGTAAACAAGCATGAATATGAATAGAAAAGGAAGATAAGCTATATCCATTCGCAGTAAAATGTAAAATGAAACGAGTTGCTAAAAAAATATTACGAATGAAGAATGGACTGAAAGGGGTGAGAAATGAATGAAAAAGATATATCCACTCCATGAGCTAATATAGGATAGGAAAATTACAGAGAAATGTTAAATTTATTAGTGACAATGTACAACAAAAGTCAAACACTTTTACTTGAATAAAAAACAAACATTTTCAAGCACGGAATGTTTGCGGATCTATCGCTAATCTTGTATTAGCATGCACAATAATAGTCGAAAACCCGAAGGACAAAGAAACAGCATAGCTCCCTTGTTTCCCTGCAAATCTGCAATACATATTCCATTTTTACAGCGTTTTTTTTTCCTTATCGCTCTCACTATCCAAAAAAAATTAGGTGTGTTCTAGTGATCTTCCGAGTGTTGTATGATGTCTGTGAAAAGTCGTATGTGAAATCATATCGCACATCGTGCTCTCCAAACAAACCATGGAAATGGAGTGAACGAGACTTTTTGTGCGTGTGGATGTGGACTATGGACTAGTGGAGTGGAGTGGCAGTGGCGGTGAAGGTGGCTATGGCTCGTGGATAAACGATACCGAAACATTGCCAACTACCAACTACGGTTTTTACGTGCATTGCATGCATGTCGAGATTTTTTTTGCAGACATTATTACCGTTATAAGAAGACGGAAAAAGTTAAGAGCTGAAGAAGCTGAGAGTATGTAGAGTAGGGGAAAATATAAAGTCCTTTGTAAAATTCTACTAAAAAAAGAAGAGAAAGAACCACCTTCTCGGAGTCTACAATAAAATACCCTGACGTATGCGTTTAGACTGTCTGGGATGGGGAATGGGGATGATGTAGTAATTGTAGTATAGAAGTCAGGCGAAAAAAAGTGCTGCATTGCATTGCCTGATTGCATAAAAATGTGCTTTGTAGTTTCGTACATATGAGCCCGTCTGCTAAAAACTGTGTGTGTGTGGCAGTGGCATAGCACTTGTGTACCGCACCGTAGTAGAATGAAAAGGGTCGATTTGATTTTTGATGCAGTCCGTGTGCTTTTTTGTTTGCACAGAAAAAGTGCTACACGGTAGTAATACCGAGAGAACTCTGATAACGTAAATTTTAGTAGGAAATAGGCAGCAAAATTGCAATTCACAAAATTTCTTTGTGCTCTTCTGCTCATAATTAATAATGCTCTAAATAATGAGCAAATTAGTAAAATGTAGTGGTATAGTCACAGTTGGCACTGTTGAGAAACGTACTTTACGGGTATTAGTTATTTGCAAATTGCAATTTTGGAGAAGTTGGAGTAAGGAAAAAAAGATTGAATAACTGTTGTAAAGGCGTTGATTGTCTGATGAGGTGCCCTACAATTAAGCATAAAGAGTGCCGCTAATGTGCCTGCTTTTCTGACATGTGCAACCAGAACTAGCCGGAAGTTGTGAAAGGTGGTATGTAAAGAAGGAGGATAAGATTGTGACTTTGCCACACAAAGAAGTCCAGGAAGTGCGCGGAGGAAGTAATACGTCACTGGTTATTGCATAATGCTCACCTTGCCTTTGAGTTGCACTTGCAGTTTGGAGGTGCAGTTTGAGTCGAGCAATTGAGAAAGGAACTTTTTTACTTTAAGTTCACTAAAAAGGATAGTTGAGTGATTTTACACTAGTGAAAAAATAGTGCATCAATTTCGGCAATACATTGGCTTATCTTGAGAGCTTTTAAAAAGCACAATTTACTAAACAAGAAAAGAAAGGGAAAGTAAGTAATACTAAATTAGACTAATTGGATTTGCAAAGACGAATTACGCAGATATCACCTTCGCCTGCTTGGAAATAGACGTAATCATCCAAGCAAGACAAATCAGCTGATCGTGAATTTGTCTAGTCTACCGGCAAGGTGGTCGCAGGTTGTTGGATTGTATTGAGATTGTTGAGAAAATTGCTCAATTTGGAGTGTTTTGTGTGATAAGGCAACAACGTCAAAAGACTAACTTTGTTTAAGCTGTTTACTAGTCAAAGTTAGAACTTTCAAATGTAGAAGTTTGGATTGACTGAATTTTTAAGTGGATTAATTAATGGATTAAACATGAAGAGGTCATCTCTGTAAAGCGGACAATGGGAAACGAAAAAGAAACAGCGGTCACCCCCAAGCCCGGTGGTGCCATCAACCGGGATAATATACGAGGGGGAGGAGATAGGTCAGATAATGAAGTTTTAGTTGTACTAGAAGAAGAAATAACAGACACAGCCCGTTTGGAACGACTTTTTAATAAATTGGATCTTGATGGGGACGGAAGGATAAATGTTACTGACTTAGCGATAGCATTAAAAAGGAGGGGCTTCGATCGCCCTGAATCCCAAGCCACGGAGATTTTAGCGGAAGGAGATGCAGACTCCAGTGGAGATATAACGCTCCAAGAGTTCATTAACTATGCAAAGCGACACGAGAAAAAGCTAAAATTAATATTTACGAATATTGATAGAAACCAAGACGGAAAATTGGATTTGAATGAGATTTTGCAAGTTTGCAAGGAGCAATTGGGCATCGAATTTAAAAATGAGAACGAGGTCAAAGAAATGATTAGGAGGTAAAAATAAAAACGCATAAAACATTCGCGGGTAACTGCCGTTGCGTTGCGGTTTGTGATAGCAATTTGCACTGCAAGGGAGACAAAAAAAATAAAAAAAAATGGAGGATGGGGAATTCACTAAAAAAAGTCTGAACTGAAGTTATAATACGGCAGCACTAGAGTTCAATATGAGTATTTTTATGATGGTTCTAAAATTTTACATATTTTGCTATTATAGGATAGCTGAGGGAGGGAACTATATGCCAGACGCTGAAGCATCCAACCCCCATCCGAAAAACAGTCCAAAAAAGAAAGGAATGTTGTCCAAACGTAGTCTAGTCGAGGGGTCGTCTGCTGCAGCTAAGGCTGCACAGAAAGGGACAGTGAATGGACCATTGTCGTCAATGGATTATACAACTATGCCTGATGGAACACTAGAGATTTCCTGGGAAGATTGGAGAGATTACCTGATACTTAGTCCACATGTGGATTCTTTAACGGATGTTCTTCGCTATTGGCGGCATGCAACGGTATGTTTAATTAAACATTCTAACAAAGTTAGACCTCCGGTTGTTGTTATTGTTGTTGGCATTTCTAAATACGTCAATAATTTAATGCGGAAAACTATTACTATAATTGGATTTTTTACATTGTAGTACCTAGACATAGGAGAAGACACTGCCGTTCCAGATGATTTTACACCACAAGAAATGCAGACCGGTATGTGGTGGAGGCACTTAGTAGCTGGAGGAATAGCTGGTGCCGTAAGTAGAACGAGTACTGCTCCTCTTGACAGAATTAAAGTGTTCTTACAGGTTAGTATGATTATGATTGATAAAGGAGTGAATGTTAATTACAAGTCAGAAAGCACTATTTTTAAAAATAAAATACTTTTTGTGCTAAAACCATCAAATACTAGGTCCATGGAAAACGAATGGGTGGTCTCCGTTCCTGCTTGAAATCCATGATAAAGGAAGGAGGAGTCCTTTCTCTGTGGCGAGGAAATGGTGTAAACGTTTTAAAAATTGCTCCTGAATCTGCATTCAAATTTATGGCGTACGAACAAGGAAAGCGATTTCTAAAAGGAAACTCCAATCGAGACCTACGAATGGAAGAAAGATTTTTAGCAGGTTCCCTTGCCGGAGCCTTTTCCCAAACGCTAATTTATCCATTAGAAGTAGTAAAGACGCGACTAGCATTAAGGAAAACGGGTAACAATTCTAAACAATTTTATAATCTTGTTAGTTGTTTTACATTTTATAGCCTTTCCCTAGTAAAAGTTATTAATCAAATTGCTTTCTAATATTGCAGGGGAATTTAAAGGAATATTTGATCTAACACTGAAAATGTACCAAAAGGAAGGATTTGCGGTATTTTATCGAGGTTACCTACCAAATCTGTTAGGGATTTTGCCATATGCCGGAATCGATCTAGCAATATATGAAACTTTAAAGAAGTACTATTTAGCCCGTAATAACACTGATAACAGTAATGCGCAACCCGGTGTTATGGTTCTTCTCGCTTGTGGCACCATCAGTTCGGCCTGTGGACAGATTGCAAGTTATCCTCTAGCTCTAGTCAGAACAAGGCTTCAAGCCTCAACCACAGTAGAAAATTATTCTATGAGCGGGTTGTTCAGAAATATAGTGCAGAATGAAGGACTAATAGGGTTGTATAGAGGACTTATGCCTAACTTTATGAAGGTTGCTCCCGCTGTCAGCATTAGTTACGTAGTGTATGAAAGAGTCAGGCATATGCTTGGTGTGGAAATGACCTAATTGAATTAGGTTCCTAGTATTGAAGTAAAATTTTCTCACTTTTACTAGACTGTCCAATTGCGTAAATTATATTTTCGGAACTTTCTATTTATCATCCATGTCGTGACGTAGAATTTTAATTTAGTTGTAGATCCCAAGCAATCCCAAGAAGATGCAATGCAATGTTTCATATCCTTTATGTTTATGTGACGTATTTATACAATATAGCTAATTTGTTAATTAGTATATTATTGTGAAGTTATGTAAATTAAATTAAGCATTCTTGCGGGTTCAAGAGTTACTTGTGTTTTTGCCACATAGTGTAGATAGATAATATTGTTTGTATATTGTACTTACTCCCGCTCCTACTTTCATCCATTCACTTGTGTATACTATGTGAAACCGTTTCCGTTCGTAAACATGTTAGAAATTATAAGGACACCTAGTGAATGTAAGAAGTTGATGAAATGATGTTAGACATTGCAATCTCATTCCACATCCACACGTATTGTTCATGGTTAATTCTATAGCATTTGAATATCTACGAGTTCTGTCTTACCTCAAGCTTGAATTGCAAAACATTCTGTTATTCAATAGTAAATTTTACACTACTACTGTAAAATGTTTTTCTCTTTTTAACCTTATGCTGTACTTGCGGTTGATATTACATAATATAAAGGACATTTTACAATCCAAAACAATAAAGTTAAATCAATTAATTGCATAGGTGCTTGTGTGGGTTCGAAAATAATACTAAGAATATTCAAGAATACTTAATAAAATGCGACTTAAAAGACATGTAAGACTAAACACGCGTACTAACACTATTCCTATTTGATAGTGACTATAAAACTATAATACACCTAAGCATGACCTTGTGAAGTTTCTGAAAATTTAAATTATCGTTTTGCTCATTCTCCTTAGAGCCCTAAGCGTTTATGAAAGTCATTGTTGTGATTAAAGAGGAGAGAGAAAATGCTGGATGACATACTACATAATGCTTAAAGTTTTCACAATTATTAGAACATTCCAACATATTAGCTAAAGCAGTTCTGCAACTACAACTACTACTTGTATTGTTACATACCTACACAATTCCTATAATTAATAGAATTGATGTTTGCAATTTGCATTATGTACGTAGCACTTATGGAGTACATTTGTACATTTTCGTTGCCTTTGTCCTCGGATTCCTGTCATGTTGAAGTATTTCAGATGTTCTAATCTAACCATTACGAAATTGTTAAAAAAAAGAATAAATTAAAACCTTTATCGATGAGACAAGTAGCAGTTCTAAAATTTTATTACCCATTAGGTATATACGTATTAGTCTATTCGCGAAAATACTACTGTGATTAAATTTTACATGATAGAGCCAGATTCCTAGAAAAAATGAATATTGGCAACAGACCGGAAGCATCCGAGGTGACAAACGGCAGTTGAGCTTTGCGTGTAATTTTTTAGTCAGCATAAATTTCCATTACACTCATTATCCACGCAACTTGGTAGGTATCATTTGCTACTGATATATTGGAATTATTTTGTCATTTATGCGTTTATTGAGTAAGCTGCAGGATACATAAAATAGCGCGGTTTTCAGCAAAGAAGTTTTATGCGCTGATCGATAGACTTGGATTATTTAATGAACCAGTAATCGAACAATTTAATGAATGACTGACAGCAATGACGCATGCAACGTAATAGGTTAGCTAAATATTAATACAACTCGATGCTGAATGAATTGCAGTTTTTCACTATGCTAAAATGAAATTCAAGCACTTACTGCCCTAATTTCTATTAAGCACTATGTATTTCATGTGCAGATACTACATACTTGTGTTACTTTTTAACTCATAATCGTAAACCCTGCGTTTATCACATGTCATATTTAATTTGTTGATGTGCTGCAAGACGAATCGACGAAAAATAAATAAACTGATTAGATTAGGTATTTAGTGACCCAGATAATAGGGCACTACATTACATAAAAGTTACTTACTTACTACATACATAGTACATGAATATGATTGAATGATGAATGATTAATTAGACAGTTGCATAGGTAGATTTGCAATGGCTTCTTTGTTCCAAAATCATCTTTTAACAAGTGGAGGTGGAAAACCTTCACAATCAAATGATACTTTGTATGTCCGTTCTTGTTTCTAGTTTCTATGCATGTGCAACATCAGAACGGAAACGGAACACAATTCCGCATGATATTATTATGAATTACATATGATAAAAGCAAAGCCTTTCCTAAATAGCGCAATGGGTGAATGTGAGACAAGAATAAAAAGGAAGAAGGATCCCTTTTATCCCTTTATCCTTTCGTTCCGTCCGGTATGCTTCATTCTATTTAGACATGGACATGGATACATACGTAGGGACTTCGATAATAGAAATCTTGGGTAAAAACCCGCCTGAACTTTCATGCTATTATCGTTTTATACAATTCGAAAGAAAACATCAATTTAAAATGTAATTAATTATGTTCAGTAAAATTGACATCTCATTAAGATAACTAACTCCGTCAGTCATCAGCGTCAGCCTCACTCACTGCGTACTAAATTCCTTAAAATTGCATCACATCTCCTCACATCATCATACAAGAACAGAAAGGGAAAATTAATGCAAATGATAAACGATAGTTTTGATTTGATGTTATAATACTGCATTTCTACTGCTGCATAATACGGCAACGGCAAACGAACGGATAAATCCTATAGTGTACAGTACCATCAACACTCGTATTCTGCGCCACGCCCCGCTACAAATTGACTTTTAGCTAGTTTGCTCACCTTTCTTTGTTTACGCTTGCTCGCTATCGCGGACAATACGCCACTCATAGCCTAACGAAATTCATCGAATTTTGGTGTACATCATCGTAGACCTTCCTCTTCCTGCAACTGCTACTGCAAGCCAAAGGGTGAGCGTGAGTCGAAGTCAAGCTGTCGAATGGTACATAGCAATATAGCAAGGAGGATGCATGGGTAGGTATTGGCATTGCCGATGAGGCGCATACAAAATTGCAGCAGCAGGATTTATAGTACCTACCTACCCATGTAAATAATCTGTGTGGAAGGGAAGGAGTTTGCCATTACGAGTAGGTATTGCAGCTAATGCAGCAATACAACTTTTGCGCTTTTTAGCGCTGCGTTTTATGCTCCGTTGCTGCGGCCTGCCCTGTGATCAGTGTCAGTTCTCTAATCCAATCGAAGCGACGACGGTGAAAAAATAGACTAAATTGAGTGTACTCTTCTCTCATCATCACTATCAGCCCAGCAGCGCAAACAGCAAAGGAAAAGCCCAGTGAGTTTTAAAATGCAGTTAATTTTAGGGCTGATTTCATGGACTCATTTTACACCAGATTCTGTTTTCTAAACGAATTATAAAACTGCAGGCAGAGAAGAGTGAAATGTTGGAGTAGGTGTTCCAGGTAAGACCTTGTAATACGATTCAACTTGTGTATTTGTAACAATTGCTTGAGTGAGTGCTTGACCCAGTAAAAAATAGCAAAAGTGGGGTTCAATTGAATGCACGACGGAAGTTAGAGCTCTGATAGAGAAGAATGATAGAGAGTTGAGTTAATATTTAAAAAAAACAGGTTAGTAAAATAGGTTGTGAGCTTGTCTATTATCTGTGGATGGACAGTGTGAAATGAAGGTGAATGTGACAGTATATTTCAGCTAGAAATGGTCAGCTAGTCAGCTTTGTGTCGTGTCATTGGTTTGGTAATTTCGCAATTGACTAGTTCAGCTCTTTTGAGAGAGGCAGGAAGGTTAAAGTGATTACCTATGCATATTGTTTGCTAGCGTTTAATTTCGAAAAGGCAGGAAGTGTGAAGAAGGTTACGATGAAAATTGGAAAAAAGTTAATGGATGGAAATGGATGGAGAGCAAAAGCTGGTTACTGTTTACGTTCAATATAGGTATCACATTACATATCACCACATGTTTTCTGTTTGTTTAGTGAAGTTGTCCATAAGCCTGTGTGGTTGCTCTATTGGTTTAGTTTGGTCGGAGCTGCCACATAGACATTATAACATTAAGCAAAGCTACGTATGTATACTTTTTGAACAGCCAGCCACGTTAATGTGAGTTAAATTGACCTAGACAGATTTCCGTGTAATATGTTTCTAGTACATTTAAAATCAGAGAAATATTAAGCTACCGCAGGCAGACAGACAGTCCAATGTTAGGCAATTTAAGCGGTACGACTGCGACTGGTCCGAGTTCTGTAATCAAATCATTTATGTTCATGTGCACATGCAACGCAGTAAATTCCTATTTAAAGAATTTAGTTTCTTGTCACAAAATTGTTATAAGTATAAAATATGAACAATGGGCTAAAAGTTTTTCTTGTGTTTGATTCTTTAGATCTGGACCTCGCACTACCTACGGACTATTATCTATCTATCATATCAGCATCAGCAGCCTATTAATCCATATCAGATGAAATACAGATAGAGACCCACTTCTGGACTTTTGCGTGGTAATGAGACTATGCAGAGTTGAAAAAGTGACGTAATTCAATTATGTGAGTGGGTCAGCGTGAGTGTGATTCATTTTTAGAGAAGACTGGAACTGTAACTGGAGCTAAAATGTCTCAATAGCAATGATATGTTAAATTGAGAATGGACTTCGTTTTATCTTTTATGTGTAAAAGTAAAATGTTCGTAAAACTTACGGGAGCTTGTAGTAGTATGACTGATGACTGTATGACGATAATATAGCAACTATTAACTATCAGTTGAGTTACTACTGCAGATTCTATTCTGAATGCAGTGCAGAATGCAATTACAACCAAGAGTGAAGAAAAATACTAACACTGGAAAAGGTTATAGCAAATGATGAAGCTAATGACAGCTGTGTCATCTTCCCTTAGTTCATTAACGCCATCAAATTCAGCGAATTTACCAAGCTCCAAAGTGTACGAAAATTCGAAAAATAGAGATAGCACAATGAGTGGGCCGAGTAATTCAGCTACAGGGAACTCACATTCATCCATCGTGAGCTTGTCAATTAGGTCGGAAATACACCGCTTCGAATCAGTTCATCCCAGTATTTATTCAATCTATGAGTTATTAGATCAGGTGAATGATGCGGCTTTGGCGCAGGCAATACGGGAGCACGTTGTCAACATTGAAGGTAACTTATTTCTTTTCCTCTCTTATTTCTTTCGTATAAAAATATGTAATTAGGTAATAATAAATATACGGCATAATTATATAGGTACACAGCTCAGGGTGCAGCGGTGTAGGGCGAAATTGGCTTATATATGTTTGTTTAATTTCAAAATTAAAAATAAGGCAATCTGTTTTTTTTTTGTTTTTCCGGTAGACTGTTTCGTAAACTCCCAAGAATGGACACTTTCCCGTTCCGTTTCTGAACTGCACGTGGGATTACTTGGTTCTCAGATGTCACCTAAGTCAACATTAGTTCACAGATATCTTACTGCGACCTATGTGCAAGACAACTCTCCCGAAGGTGGAAGATTCAAGAAGGAAATCATCCTTAATAATACTCCGTACCTACTCCTCCTACGAGATGAAGGTGGTCCCCCAGAATTGCAGTTTTCCCACTGGACGGACGCTTTGATTCTTGTGGCTAGCTCAACTCAAACAACAAATACCTGTTTCAGCTACATAACCCGCTTTGCTAATTATAGAAGCCTAAACGACATACCGATTGTGCTTGTATCTGTAGAGGAAAACATCGCAGGAAGCACTCCTGCTTCTCTTGAGTTCATTAAAGAATTTAAGAAGATTCCTCATGTGGGATATTTCCATTGCAATGTCAGGACCGGAATGAATGTAGACATGGTCTTCAGTGAAGTATGCAATATGATTGTTAATAAGAAAGTTCTGATGCCACCGCCAAGTACGAATACCTTATTTCCGCATCCGCCAACACATTTGCAAAGATCAAATAGCAGCTTGAGCGACAAAAACAGTACTCCGATCTCCACTCCGACAACATCAAGAAAGTTCAGAAGACGTTCAAACTTATTCAAGTCAGCAACTCAGGATTTAGGCTCAGGAAGAACAATTCCCATCAAGCAAGGTTACCTGCTAAAGAAGTCAAACAATTCAAACTCTAAAATTACAAACAAAAAATGGAAGAAAAAGTATGTTACTATCTCAGAAGGAAAAATAGAATATTTTGATCATATCAATCAATACATGGATAACCCAAATTCAGGGAAACCAGTAGAGTTGAAACATGTCACGGTAAAATTGACTCGGAATAATGCTCATAATGTAAAAACAATCACAGACAGCTTGTCTACTCTGAGTCTGAAGAAGCAAAGCAGTTCATATAATGTACCGCCTGAAGAGGCTTACGGATTTCAACTTGTGTCTATTTCGAAGCAATGGGACTTTGAGACAAATTCTAAAGCTGAGAGGGATGAATGGGTAGAGTTAATTGAGGAACAAATCGTGAAAAGTCTGCAAGCAAACATAAGTGATAGAGTTAGTTCAAGAAGGAAGGAAGAAGGAGTTAGTGAGGAAGACGTCGGAAATGTGAAGAAGGCAAATAGTACGTGCGCAGATTGTAACGCTGTACTTTGTAAAGGAGGCTACTGGGCAAGTTTAAATCTGTGTGTAGTTGTATGCATCGCATGCTCTGGAGTTCATAGAAATCTGGGAACTCATCTGAGTAAAATTCGAAGCATGGAGTTGGATGAAATGAGGTAAGACGCGTTATTTATGTTAGCATTAAAAATTAAAACTGACCCAACCCAGTATCAAAAACATAAATAAGTAAATAAGCAGCAATATCTTTCATTAGCAAATGGCACAGCAAATGCGTAGCTTAAGTAAAAACTACTATTCGAAATTTTCAACATATCAATGATCACCGCTTATGATAATTTTAATTGTATGTCTTCAGTAATCTTCTCATCGCACCCCTGAAAAGTATTGAGTCAAATGGTCAAGCAAACCGAATTTATGAAGCAAGTGTTCCTAATCATGCAAAACCGGATGGGCCCTCCAACTGTACGGCAGAAGAGCGATCGACGTACATTAGGAGAAAGTACAAAGATTTAGAATTTCTGCCTAGAGAGCCATCAAAGATCACAAATGAGATGGTGACAAAGTCTATACTTGAGAAGGATTTTTGGAGGTTCCTCCTGTACGTAAATTTGATCAAAAGGGAATCAGGAAGCAACTCGTTTTGGTTAGATGGGACATTGCTTAACCTGGCTTTGTCGAATGAGTTTACTGCAGCGGCTCAAATTATAGTTTGGGTAATTTTTACGCAATGCAAAATGCTATTACTTCTATTTCTTAGCTTTGGAATCTTTTAGCAAATACGACATGACACGCTTTGGCAAGGTATTAACAACTTCTGTACTTAATCTATTAATTTTTAGATAACTAATGACGTTCAGCAGCAGGAACAAACTCAAGCTGTACTCACTTCTACTCCAGCTTCCCTCGCTCATCATCAGCAATTGTCAGGATCGAATTCACAGCGAACCCCAAGCGTTATTGGGATGATGAGTTCTAGAGAAAACTCAAATTCGACTCCATTTTCCTCTACAAATAATTCAAAGCTTGTTTATAACAAAAGCCAGTCCCATAATGCTCAGTATTATTCGGTCGCCACTTCATCATCGGATTCGTCAACATTGCCTTGTAGTATTATTAGCTCAAGTAACAACAAGTTAAACATTGCAGCACCAGCTGGACTAGGTGGGGTTGTAGGCTCAGTCACTGCTGGAATTGGTGGAATTTCTACTAGCCGAGTTCTCAATAATAACAATGATACCAGTAATACTAGTAATAATGGCGGCAGTAATCTTAGTAAGAAGTTTGTGATCTAATTAAATTAGAAGAAAGAAAATATTTCAAAATATATGAAAATGATATTACATCATAGTAAATCAACTACAATAATTTTAACCTTCAAGATGTATTTTAGAAGTACATTGCATTTACTAGTAATGAATTATAATGTAATATGAGAATCACAGAAACATAACCGTAAGGTTGTTTAACGATCCGGTATATAGCAGCAAAGCAAACTGTTCTCTAAAAGGAACTTATGCAAAGGGCAACTTCCTTTGGGCTTATTTAATCTTATTTAGAATATTTACATTATTATTTTTTAAATTATTTATTTTCGGATTAGATCATAGTCATATAGTTCGTAGTAAAACCTATTTGATCCCATAACAGTATCAGCAACATGTGCAGTGAACAGCTGTAGTCGCGTAATAATAACTCGAGCAAGTAAATATGAACTCCGATTTTAAAAACAATAATAAAGTGTACAACAGTGGAAAATTGCTCTGGAAAATATATGTATGTCCAGTTTGGATTTTATTAACTTAGCACCTTTTTACTTTCCTTTCACTAAATTCGTTTGCTTTGATTCTGATTCGACGCTGCCCTACTAGTAAAATGAAAATCTATAGATTTCGAAACCATTTGACTTATCCATTCCCCATTTCAATTAAGCAAGCGCATGTTCGATCTTCTGATAGAAGAACCTGTTATATGTACTATGCCTTTTCTCTAGCTTTGACAGGCAACTAACAGCGTAACTGAACTAAGAATTAAAATTGCTATTTGATACTTTTTCTCTATCTTGTAAACCACTGCTACTCTGCAGCACTCGATGATACTTTTTCTCTTTCTTGTAAACCACTGCTACTCTGCAGCACTCGTATTTACGATCAACGTTAATGGCTCCTTATCCCAATCTGCCCACATTACTTTGCATTACAAATCACAATCCTAAGATAAAAATATGACAATGACAACTTGCGTGCCGTTTTTCCATGTTTTTTTTACATTTCCGCACATGTTCGCTGAATCTTGCCCCGTTATTTTCGAAACATGCATAAAGCTACCCGACACTCCCATTCTTTATCAAATTAATCGATCATATTTTACAGCCAACCAGGAATAATCTAAAACATCCTGTCACTTCTTCTGCATCCCCATTTCAATTAGCGTCTTTATCTGTGTAAGGGTATTTTTATTTCAACTTTCATACATAATACGATCATCCCCTAAGCCCTAAGCCTCATCCTCCTGCTCTCATCGATAAAAAATGTATTACCTATGTATGCACTCTTGATTTTGTCTTATACTAGAATGCTCATGTATGCCCACTCCTAGCAGCGCTCTCCCACTAATCAAGTTAGTCATATATGTACATACATAACAATAAAATTATGATTTAAATAAAACACCAACTTTTCTTGCGCTCTGACTATGTATTGTTAACTTTTTTACTCGTTCATCGTAAGCCATCATAAGTCCTCTCACACAGCATATTAGCAGAAAAAAATGCTCATCACAGTGTACAGTGTACCTACGATCGTGGTCTAAACCAAGTTAGGTATGAATGTCTTAAACCTCACAAAAAGCACCAAGAAACGCATTGAAATCACTACAGTACAGCAACAGACAGCCTCTTACTAAAACCAGAAAGAGAAACTTTCAGTTAGAAGCCCGGAAGCAACAAAGCCTTGCTCGGGTTTACAGGTAAAATTCTTAATGGGTGATGATACATACTCCTAGATGAAAACTAGAATAACATGAACAGCAACAGAAGGCGAACATAACACTCGCTGGCTTCATTAGTCTAACCGCAAGACGCCCCAGCGTAGAGCTATAGGGCTGAACAATGAGGAATGCATGAAAAACCTGATTGAGTAGGTAATGCTCGCCTATCCTCCACCTACCCAAACTTTACCCTGCCTTCCCTAGAGGATGTGATTGGCAAGGTAAATGAAATGAAGCTCGTTCTTCGTCTTCATCCCTTCCATTATACCTGCTTTCTGATTTTCATTATTGTTTTTCTCTGCATACCTGTTTCATATACACCTGTGGAATGATGTACTCATTGTCAATGTTGTAAGGGTAGAAACGAGCAACCCTTACCTGCTAACGTTGATGCTGACGACGATCCTGAGCCTGCATACTTGTGCAAATGCAGTACAATTACTTGTACGGGTCTTGTCCTTGTCTCCTAATAAGGGATTTTCTAGGAGTTTGGAAAGTAAAAAAGATTTTAGAAATTAAAATTGCAAGTGTATGAATTTGAAAATATGGCATTTCTGTGCCCAGTCAGAATTCGCAATAACAGTAATAGCGGTACAAGAAAGAAAAAGCAAGCAGCAGGGTCAGAGTCAGGAAAGAAAAGGTCATTTCTAAGTGCCACAGTGAATAGCCTGATACATGGTGACCATCACAATGAAACCGAGAATGACAACAATAACACAACAACTGTATCGCAGACATCGCAAGGGCCTGGGCGAATAACAGGCAGCTCCAGCATCGAGACACTTGTCCGAGTTGGAATCGAAAAGGAAGCGGGGATTCCTCCAGAGGCGAGGAATATGGTTGTCCTGCACGACTTCACTCCGTGTGTGGACGACGAGCTAGAAGTGAGACGAGGGTCGGTGGTGTCCATCCTGTATAGAGAAAATGACTGGGTATACGTTATTTTAGAGCAGCTCCCAACCGGAGTATCAGTCTCGGAGGATAGTGGGGCAAGCAAAGAAGGATTTATTCCTCATTCATATTGTGCCCCTTATGGGAGTCCATTGGCAGAAATGGCTCTTGGTAATAGTAACAATAATGGTGTTGGGAGTAAAGGGGGAGGGGGTAGAAGAGGGAACCATGGTGGAGGTCATGCAGGCGGCGGAAAGCATGTCTGATTCAGAGACACTTCAGCAAATTAGAAATCATCCAGTGTCGTCTCAACAGTTCCACCATGGAAGAGGTCACGTCGCACGGCCACATAGTTCATTTGATGAGAATAGCAGTAATAACAGTGTAACAACTGCTCCGTTTTATAAGGTGAGATCAAAAGCGAAAGGAAAATTGGTGCTCTTTTAGCTAATTGATTTTTATAAAACATTTTTGTAAAATATTTGACATTTTTCAGGATCCTTCACCCACACGCTACATAGCTCTGTACAAGTTCACCGCACGGGATGAAAACGACGTGAACGTAGAGCGTGGAGAGATTCTCACAGTTCTGAACAAAGATGACCCTGACTGGTTCTATGTGGTACGGTCAGACGGTCAAGAAGGATTTGTGCCATCAGCTTTCGTATACCCGTTGTCACCTCAGCAGCAGCAAACGCAAGTGCATCTTGCTCCGGTTCCGGCTGGGAGTGGAAGCAGTAATTCCCATCAGCAGCCAACTTATCAGCAAATTGATAATGATCATGAGTAACGCGGATGCTCATATGGTAAGTTGTAGTGTTCAGTTGTTCACAATTATTATATTTTTAGCGCTAGAAATGCAGCATCAGCAAAAGTTTTATATTTAATACGATAAATCTGAATTGTAGCCTCATCAACAATCATCCCCTGGAGGACTCCAAATGGTTCATCAGGGTACAAGTAACAGCGATTTTAGCAATCAGTCACCTTCTTCAATGTCATCCCTCACAAATCAGCAGCAATACGGAACAGAGCTTGTCATGCTTTACGACTACAAAGCCCAAGCCCCAGACGACTTGTCAGTCCGCCGAGGTGACTGGGTTTATGCTGACCTCCTGCACCAAACCGTAGAAGGATGGCTCTGGGCATTTGCTCCAAAGCAGAGGAAATATGGCTTTATTCCTAAAGCATATGCAAGACCACCCGCCATGACGTCCTTATGATAAATAGTTTATAGAGTTTTTAAGAAAGATTCAATACTCGGTAGCAGAATTTCAAATACAGTTCTAATTCAATTTTTATTTATAGTATTCCCAAAAAGACAAAATGCGTAATATTTATAGTCTATTACTAAATTTATGTCCAAACTCTAAACTTATTTCATCCAGTTTTTATGTTATTTTTCTTAATTCCATGTAATTTTCAAAACTATATACGATTGCTATTAATATACAAATCTAATTAAAACTCGTTAGTGAGAATTTAATATGTATAATATAAAGCTGTACCTTTAAAAAGAAAATCTATTAACAACAGCGTTACGTGATTTTCATCGCTTCTATCCATCCATGAAACTGTTGAGGTCAATTTGACCTGACTTGTTGAATTGTTCGACGTTTTGGAGGGTGATTTGCGCGTACTTCTTGACATCTTTTTGAATTGGTAAACACGAACAATCCTCGGAAACTAATGGCTCATCCAGTAGGTCCCTTAATGGCAACAGGCCTTGTTCCTTTTCAACAAGTGGGACGTATTTTTCCGCTGCATGAAATTAATAAAGTAGCCCGAAATTAAAATCACAAATGAAAATAAGAGTAGACCAGATCCCAGAATCAAAAGATAGGGATGTAGTTCAAAATAAACGATATTACTTACGATAAACTCGAGTAAGATTTGCTAACGCCCAAGAAGCCCATAACTGGCACTCTCTCGTATGTGAAATTCTGAGAAGTCTGAGAATCGGCTCGAAACTTCTGTAATTAATATTCCTGCTGGAATTTATGTTCCATCTATTTACGTTCCTAACCATGCTCTCTTGTATGACTTCTCGAGTAGGACTAGTTATTCCCCAAGCCTCTTCTCCATCTGATAACATATGCGCTAGTACACCTGCAGCATTATAGCTCACTTCAATGTTATCCTGAGTAGAGTCTAACAGCTTGCAGAATACAGAGATGAAAACTGAAGTCATCAATTGCTTCCTAAGAGCTCCAACTTCAGCCACGTTTCCCAGAAGACCCATCATGTTTCGCAGGAGCTCTGGTTTGTTAGGAAAAGTATGAAGACACTTTAAGAACAGCACCATTCCATCATTTTTAA
>JAHZND010000361.1:0-12160 GCA_027744115.1 Acrocyrtus sp. NNG-2020
AAATTATATTTAGGAAATGGAGGCACAGGAGGAGGCAACGACGGAAATGGCACAGAGAATGGAGACGGAGGCGGAATTATTCCAATTGAAGAGTAAATTTAACGTACAATAAAAACAGCAATTAACAAATTTCTATGCTCACTATTCTCATTTTATTTGTCATATTAATTAAGCTTAAATTTAATTTAACGTCGATAGTCATCGAAATTATTCTCTGTAAGCAGGATTTTGGAACTCAGCCTTGGGTTCCACAAACAACGGATTCTGACCCTAAAATATTTAATCCAAGTAGCTTATCAGTAAACATTTTTTACTAATTAAATTTGCTAATTTAAATTTATTTTTCCACTTACCCCGTGCCACTTCGCCTGGGACCTTTCATTCTCAAATTTCTGGTATTCTCTCGTATCATGCAAGTATGTGGCCAGCTTCCATACCAAAAGGGAAAATATTCCGAGGAGAAGCACTCCCAAAATCACTCCTATTATGTACCAAATTATTGGCGGTTTCGGATCGCAGACCACTTCATGTGGGGTAAAGAACACGCGCAGCAAGTCACCCGAGGAGCCTTTATGATAAGCGTACTTGAAGGTCGTCTTGCACGTCGAATTCACCATCACTTCGCATGTCGATCCGGTAAACTCTGGAAAAATGAAAGGAGAAATTTTTTTAAAAGGAAAAGGTCAATTTTGGCAAGTTACCATACTGCGGAGGGAGACCTTCACGTTATCCTTACCAGATAGTGTCTGCTGCTTAGTCAGCTCGAAAAAGTCGTACAGCTCAACCTCCCCTTTTTTCTCTTCCGTCCCCTTCCCAGCTTTCTTTTTCGCCAGGTAACTTTCCCAATCGCACTTTTCATTGCATTTGCTGCTCTCCTTGAAATGGCGGACTCTGCATTTCACACAGCTCTGCAGAATTTCCTCCTGGCATCTACTTCCAAACCTGTCTTGTGAGGGACACACTCCAGTGCAAACTTCACAATATTTTCCGGTATAGCCGGGACTACATTCGCAGTGAGCGTTTGCTTCATTGCAGGCGCACCTTCCTCGGTCATTGCACAGCTTGTCGGCTGCTTTTCCTGGCTCCACACAAGAAATCTTTGCGGATTTATCACATTCGCAAAATTCTCCCTCGTAGTTTTGAGTGCACTCGCACCTCTCACGGACGCACTGGCCTCTGTTTGGGCCGGAGCAGAGGATGTTAGGCATGTCCTTATTTCGGCAGGGGTCAGTGGAGAAATTACAAAACTGACCGTTGTATCCCTGTCCCATTCAAATTTGAAACAAATTTAACAAATTTTTTCATTATCTACAATATTTTTGCTTAGCTGACCTACCTCGTTGCAGTCACATCGCCCACATTTGCACTGGCCACTGCAAAAAATAATTGTACGATTTGTTAAATTTTTTTAAAATTTATTTTCAAATTCGCATAAATTTCACTTTTTACTTGTTTTCGCATTCTGCGCTGGTTTCCGTGGCCCGACATTTTGCGCTGTTTTCATTCTCGTCGCCATCATTGGAGCACTGACAGGCATGTCCCCGCCTGTCAGGATTGCAAGCACACATTCCACACGATAAATGCCTGGTCACGTTCGCCCCAGTACAGTATCTCATCAACTTATTTGGATCCTAATTTCAGTAATGGATACAGTTAAATCAGTTAAATGATCTACTTCAATTTGCAGAATTTTCTGCCTTCCTCACTTACATCATCTTTAACCTGAGTGCACGGACATGTGCAGCCGTAACTTAAGTCGATTGTCAATTTTTCACTTTCTGCCAATCCGAAAAATGATATGACCACTTTTTTCTTGAGATAATCGGGATGCCTAAGTGGGTCGGGGCACTCCTTCAATTTTAGATTTACTCGGAAGCTATACGAAAAATTTAAAGTTGTCAATGTTAAATTTATTTATTTTTAAATTTAACTGCCCGGTATAAATTTACGTACTCAATTTTCTGGGCTGTCTTCACATCTTTGCATTCCTTCTGCAACTGGTAGGCGCCATTTTGGGAGCACTTGGCGTAAATAGTGTACCCGATGAAGCTCGGCGCATCCAAAACTCTGAGCTCAACTCGCGACGAAATGTCGTAATATTTGTCTCTAATCTTGGAGTCCAAATCTGTCGACTTATCTTCCAACTTTACTGCTGCAGACTGGGAAATTTGACGGGCCAGTTGCTCATACAAACTGAAGGTTTGGTCTCCCTGTCGGTCGCCCACAGGAACTGCGAATATTACGTAGACTTGATGCTCCAAAATGACCGCGTTGATTTCCCCGATGGAAGGATAGTCCAAAATTTTGGAGTGGCTGTACACGTGATTCTCCATGTGGCACTGGAGGTCATTTGGCTTCACGACTCCGCCCAGTTTTCCGTCCCCTGCGATATGGAAGGAGCCATCGGTGGCGACTACAATCAACTTTTGGGAAGTGTTCTTCCAGCCTATTTCTTCCTTACAGGTTATTGCCTGCATGAGCGCGTCCAGTGTGCCTTCCGGCTCATCTAAGTTTTGAGAAAGTTTGGCATTTTTTACGGCTCTCTGGAAATTTATAGAAAATTTATCAATTTAAAAAAGATAAAAATTTTTGTAAGTTGTTTATTATTTTACCTTGAAAGAATTTACACTTGAAGTCAAGCTAAGCTCGTTTTTGAATCCGTATGGGATTTGCAGACCTGCACCGTTGTTCCTAAATATAATTTGCATTGAAATATTTTTTAACCATTTTACTCAAATTTGTAATTCGATTGATTTTTTTTAGAATTTTTACGTTCGGAGCTGGTCAGAAGAAACGAACGGGAGCAATGGCTTATCAATAAAAGATCCAAATCCGAGGCGAACTTTACTCGTAAGTTTCTCCAATCCTTTAACTAAACCGTCAGCTTGGCTGTGGACAGTATTCTGAAAATAATTAATTTTGGAATTATTTATCTTTAAAATTTTTAATTATTTTACCTTATCATCCTCCATTGTCGCTGATAAATCCATAATGTAGTACAAATCCAGTTCTTTATGAGCAGTGTCCTGATAGCTAATTTAATTATTTTACCTTATCATCCTCCATTGTCGCTGATAAATCCATAATGTAGTACAAATCCAGTTCTTTATGAGCAGTGTCCTGATAGCTGAGAAGAACTTCGACATCCTTCTGTCCCACTGAGAGGTTTGCGCCAACATTTTGAGGATGAATTCTCATTGTTTGGCTCAACGGCTTGTTTGGCTTTGAATTGTCAAGTTTGTTTGGGAAGGTCCTCACAATTTCGGATTCCGGGCATCTCCTCGATTTGTGAGCTGCCTCAGTACTGCATCTTGGAAATTCAGATTCTTTCTGTAAATTAGTAATTGGAGTGACAAAAATTATTAGATAAATTATTTAACCAAAATTAAAATTTTTAAATTTAAATTACCAATTCCTTGCACCAAGCACAGCCCTCAGCTCCAAGGCACTCGTCGCAACTTTTCTTCTCTTCACAAGTGAGAGAAGAGCTAGGAACGAGTAGCAATATAAGGGCAAAGCTTATCAGAGAAAATTTTATCGATAGAGAAAATTGTCCAGCCATTTCTCTGCGACATTAGTACAAGCTCACTAGTCTATATAGCAGCTCAATTTATAGTAAAACAGTTTTTGCAAAATTTTATGTAGCAACAGTATTTAACTATTTAAGAAAAGCAGGTCACGCCACTAGAATTGGCGATGCAAACATAAACCGAGTTTAAATGGAACAGGGAACAACAGGAAACTGAGGAATGCCACAAAAAAGCAAAAACAGTGGAAATGGATGGGCATGAAAACTAAAGATGAGTCAGGCTTAAAGCATCTAAAAAGTGGTTTCTACTCATCCGGTGTTGTGTCATGTTGCCCCAAGAATAAACTTTTCAGTAGTTAAAACGATTAGTTTTTATTAATTTTTTTTATTAATTTTAAGTGCAATTAAACATATGAAAATAAAAATTATTTTTTAAGGAATGGCATAGAGCTCTCCGCACGATTATCTGGAACGCCTACGGAGTCGCCATACTCGACGAGAAAATCCTGGAATGCGAACGGATCCACACTTTGGCGGAGCACCGTGAGAAGAAACCACTCGCCATAGTTGAGATATCTAACGTCATCCGCGTAGTCTTCTGGAAGCCCCCCTCCAGTGTTTCGAAGGAGGTATAGACGAAGCTTGGGAGTGAACACTGTGACGACCCTGAAGAAAAGGAGATAAGCTCCGGTTATGAGCGTCAGGATGAGGAAGTAGTAGCTGTGGGGTATAGAATATGAAAATATTTTAATTAAGTATTTATTGTAATTAAACTTATTAATAAATTGTATAATTAATTATTTACTTGTTAACTATTTTCATTTACCATAAAAAGGGATACATTTTTGTTATGAGGCCGTTTATGGTAATCATGCACCACGAAGGACCGTTCAGCCTTTCCTTGTATGAATCAACTGGAGTGGGCACCTGGCACCTCACCATATTCGGGAAAATGATGTGAAGCGGTCCTTCTGGAATTCGGTTGGAGCGAGTTGTAACAAAGTTGGCCCACATGTTGGGATAGCTCACAGTGCACACCGAGTGCAAAACTGCAAGTTGGATGAGCGCCACAACAAAGTTGAGAAATTCGCAGAAAAGGAATTGGAATGCGTAAAGTTTATGATTTGTTCTGTTGTTTCGAAGGAAAAAGACAATTTTCTGGAAGCTCTTCTCTTTGAGTTGCGCTGGTCCACTTTCAACCGAGTTGAGGGAAACCATGGAGGTGCTCTGCTTAATACTCATTTTCAGATTGTTTATCCTGTCGTCTTCCAAGCAGTAGCGCCACAAAAAGCGAGGAAGGAAGCAGAGGGCAGCTTGGAAAATTATTATGAATTCAATCCACTGGTGGACATGCACGTAATAAGGTCGAAATTGTGAGTCAGGGCCCATGTCCTTCAAGTTGTCCACTTGGTCAGTCCACGCGGGATGGAAACGGCCTTTGTAAATGTTCTGCTCATTGCCTGAATCTAAATCCAAAAAAATTGCAAAATTTTAATAATAAATTTTAATTTTAGCTCGCATTATGTATTTATAGTCCAAGTATAGTACCTCGGGGTAATACGAGATAAGAATTTTTCCAGCAGTAACTGTTAATTCCCTGCAGAGTTCCACAAAAATAAATAAATTCTCAATAAAATTTCTCTAGAAAGGCAAAAAAATCTTTTTATTCTGAGTTTACATCTTGCACTGTTTCATTCCCCCGTGGGAGACATGTCATCGGAGTGCCAAAGTATTTTCTGGAGCAAATGACCAATGCAAATGCCAGCAAGATGACAGTCGAAAGTCTGTAGTGGAGACCGAACACAAGATTGTCTGTTCGGGACCTGGCCACACCGGTAAGCTCCGCTAAGGAGCTAATCCCCGAAAATATTGTGGAGGCGTCCATCCCGAAAAGAAAATCCCAACAAAGTTATTCCACAGTAATAAAGCCACGAAGTTAATCAGAATTAACCAAAACTGGTACGAGCAGTGTGCGTGCGCGCGATTACAAAGAACTATTTTGTTTGCGGGTAAGAATTTGTGACGGAGAAGGAATTTCACAAAGATGTTTGCCTTGTAATATTTAAGAAAAAATATTAATTATTTTCACAACAGGAAATTGAGGAATGCCACAAAAGAACAGCAATTAAATGGAATGATGGAGTAAGACAGAAGAAAATAGAGAATAGTAATATGAGTCATGCTGGAAAAATGACAACGAAAAATTGTTTTTGCTTGTCCAGACCTGTGTTATCATGATCAAAGATATTATGCGAGTTGGTGATGATGGCGATGAGCTTGGGCGAGAATTTCTTTTAAATCAAGTTTTATTGTCTAAAAAACTATTTTTACCATAATATGTATTTAATATTGTGAGAATTTTACAATAAAATTTATGAAGTAAATTAAAAATGTTTACTGCTAATTTTTAAATAGTAAAAAAGCATTTAACTGTACTGCTCTATTGACTAAACAGTTTGCACAGAGTCTTCTTCCCAACTTGGATTGCGACGAATTCTAGAAGGGTCTAAGGTGTTGTCAAACTCACCGAAGACAATACTCTCGCGATTTCTACTGAAGAAGACCGCCTGATCACTTTGTCTTCCCTCAGGCAAATTCTGACGTTCCTGCAGCGTTGGGGAGTGGAGAGCGATCATTCTAGGATTACGAACACTTTCTGGAGAATGGTTAGGGCTGGAAGGGGACGTAACGTAGAGGCTCCTCCCACTTGAATGAGACATTATACTACCGCGGGGATACACATGGCGGCTCCGGTTGGACATATTTCGCCGGGAACCAAAACTGGGGAGGGAGGCCCTTCGCTCTAAACCCCTATCCATATCCTTCAGCTTTTGATAAGTGTCGGAGGACACGGTATACTGACGCCGTACTATTTTCAGATAGAAAACAATCCCGAAAACGAGAATGGTCAGCAGGATTGGCACCATTATCACTGTAGCTGAAGATGAAGAAAATAATTTCACGAAAATTTAAATTATAAATTTAAAAATCGTACAAAAAAAGGTAAAAAGTTTGAAAATTGCTCGATGATTTTTACCAATGATTGACGCAAACAACGAAAAAAACGTGTATTTAATCCAAGCCATTATAATAATTTGAAGGGAGAAGAGAAAGAGTGACGCCGTGTTAGTCAGTATCCAGCTGATGTCAATGAATCGAAGCATTTTGTCGTGTGGCCACTGATTAGTGCCAAATATATGGGATGTTTTCGCCATTGCCTCCAACTGGGGAAGAATGCAGTACGCAATTGTCACTGCGGTCATGCACGTTGCCACCAGCAGAGATGTCACGACGCCAAAGGCAATAAGCCAAGGGACCATTTCCTCCCCATCTGAGTTTATTTGAAGTTCAATGGAGGCAACCTAACAAAAATAGGGAAAATAAATTAGTTTTTGCAGTTTTTTTTATTTCATTTGAAATTACATTTTTATTTTACCACAGCAAATCCAGCCATGAGCCCTGCATATTCAGCCACATTTGACAGTTTAGCTTTACTCATGTAAATTCTCCTCCTGGCCAAGTAGTCGTCGACTGTGTAGCTGGCATCCTTGGAGTTCACTTCGTAATAGCCCTGTGCCCTCCCGGGACGGGAGTAGTTAAAGTGAGACATTATAATTTACCTTACACTTGGTTCACCTTTCAAAAACTCTAATTCCAAACACATTTTTAGTGAAATTCTTTTGGAAAAAATATTTTTCCGTACACTTTTTAACACAAATGGTACTGTTCACTGCTATTCACCAGGGAAATGTATACAACACAAAATAGAATACCGATACTGGAATGCTTATCAGTTCGTTCATGGTACTGACGTGGATGCCCGTGACTTATCGACTTTAACAAAGGTTTTCATGGATAGGTATGGAAGTTTGCTGAGCTTATCAATCAAGTTCATGTTCATGGTATAAGGTAATCTTCTCAGGTAATAATGATAATTATGTAATTTTATTGCGCGGTGCACGTAAATAATAAGCATTAATGAATTATCTGTTTGATAGCAGAACAAACTTTTTTTTTACATTAACGCTATCATTATGCCAAAATATGCTCATTTTGGACATTTTGGTGTGCATATTGCTTAGTCAGCTCACGAGGAAAAGTGGTATTCAAGGTGAAAGAATGATGGCGTTATAACCGATATTGTAATTGTGGAAAGAAAAGAAATTTATTAAAATTTATTTTAAAGCATATTTTTAAATTCGGGTTCGGCAATTTAAAGCTCTTAATTCAAGGCACGGGTGATTGCCCTAATCAGCTTGAAATTTTCCTCTCCGCAAAGACCCCGGAAGTCATCCGTTTCAATGGACCAGACCATACCTCCTCCAAGTCCCATATCGTTTATATAGTTCGCCTATTAAGTTAATAAAGTAAATTTGTCGTATCTTTTTTTAATCAATGTAGAAAATTTGGCGATTCTCTTATTGCCCCAAACAAACCTTTGCTGTAACACTGTCGACATCGTCATATCCTATCCACTGCCGCCCATTGTACGCATACGGGGCTTGGTAGTACATGTCAGTGACTACAACCCATTCCCCGATTTGGTTTTCGAATGTGGTGCAGATCTAAAAATGGATTTCCCCAAAAAAATATATTTTAGATCAGCCATAAAATAATTTAAAGTGTTTCGAGCTATCCAATACAAAATGAGTACCTCGTTATATCCCCAAATGCCAATTTGTCCAGTTATAGGTCCTGCAGGAATAGGCTCGTATGCGGGGGCGTACAGTCCGTTGTTATTTGGGTCCTCCAGAAGCCATCCTAATAATAATTTTAAAACAAAGTTACTAAATTTCTTCATCATTAAAAAATGTGTGTGTTGTATTTTCCTACCGACGCCATATGAACCCATCCCTAAAATGAGTTTCTCCGGTGCGGCGCCACCATTTATCCAATAGTTAATCGTGAAGTTCTGTAAAGACGAAAGAAATCATAGAAAAAAATATTTTTTATATGTCAGCATTGCAATATGACTAGATCAGTTTTGTACGCTGTTCAGCCTGGCATCATTTCCACGGTCAATTGCTGGATTCGTTCCGAGTGGGGAGTTGTGCCCTGTATAATTGTGCCAGTGTCCGTGGTAAGCGTATGTCATTATGTTGATGAAGTCCAGCCCACTACAAAATTAATATACAGGGATACCTATTACTTTTAATATGGAAAAGTATCCTCCAATCCAATTTAACAATTTAAATTTTTTTATAGATAAGATTAAGAGCTGACCAGTATGAGTGAGCTTACCGAGAAATTGCAGGGATATCGTATGCTGAGTCATTAAAAATGGAAAACAAACTTAATTATGATAAAACCGTAATTAAATGAAAATACGCTTGTCTTTTGCACGAACTACGAACCTTTATCAATAATGCCAGTGTCAGCAGCAACCGCAGCTGACAGCAGATAACCGTGCTTGTCAAATTCTTCCCGAAGCTCATTAATCAAAAGTACGAAATTTTGCTGGAAAGTGAAATAAACGAGGAAATATAATATTAATTTTAAAAAACCCATTACAAAAGGTCAGATCAAGGTCAAGATCAATATCAATGGTACTTTGTGTACCTTATCATCTGGTGAGGACCCTTCCCGGTCCGCTGGATATTCCCAGTCAATGTCTAGCCCGTCAAAATTTTGGCTTTGGAGGAAAGGAATGACACTGTTTATAAAAGTGCGTCTTTTGACAGGATCCCGAGCCATCTTTTAAAATATAAATGGCCCGTTCTTTTCACTTTTCACTTAAATCACTTTTCTTTAAAAATTTCATTTTTTTTTGCAAATTTTACCTATTTTTGTCTATTGCTATAGAAATTAAAAATTAGTGCATAAATCCCTTTAGAAAACGAATGTGCCCAAATGCGCGTTTCGGGTTGCCTATGTATTTCCATCGACTATACCTGTGAATATTTCGCGGACCCTTCATTCCACCCTCCAATCGAAACAAGAGCTTTCAGATTAGGATTCTGACTCTTGAGACCTGTAAATCGTTTCATGGCGCCTCGCCCTGTCCCCAAAAAATTGGCAATTTTATAGACAGCTCTACTTTAAAGATAGCTTTAATTAATGTTCTGATTCATATTACCCCAATTCTCCTCCAGATCATTGTACGGATCCAAGACGATTTTCTTTCCATTTTGCACTTAACAAAATTAAAGATAATTTAATTAGCCCTAGGAATTTATTTTGGCTATGCTCCTGCTTTGTATTACATTCCTAATTTAAATTTTTTTTACCAGAATTAGCTGGACCAGCTATCACAAAAGTGACAGCAAGGCCCAAAGCAAATAAAAGAGCAGCACTATGCATGATCCTATTCCAACGGGTCCCGTTCAAGAGTGTTATAATCGTTTCCAAACTGTTCCATTTTCTTTATCGGGAATCAAAGCCTAAAATTGCAATTGTGAAAATTATCTCTGATCAAAATCCTTATCTCGAGTAAGTCACACATCATAAAATAGCAGTAAATCGGATAACCTTACTGATTATTTGATTTTCTATGTGCATTATTTGCAGTTTGCAAAATATCTCTAAAAGCCATAGAATAATATTCGCTTCATGGCATAAATATATGCTATCATGATAGATTCTCTGCCGCATCCTCCTCCGAGATTTCATTTTTCTGGTACATGTAAAGTAGACATCCGTTTAAAAATAATAATTTCGCTTCGCAGTTTAAAATTGACTAAATGTCGACAGAGTAAATTTTCAAATTTTAATTATCATTAAACATATTTCAAAATACAATGTCAAGTTCGACCGTAGCATTACGAAAGGTATTTGGACATTTGTTCCGCTGAATACTCCCCTCCTTCTCCAGGTTTCTATTTAGCTAGAAAGGTGCAAAAAATGACTAGAAATTACTTCCATTGCAGGTTTGCTATTTCAGCCATTACTTACACATGCTCAGTGCGAAACGCGAATAAAATTCTACTTACCTGCATAATATTCAACTTTTTGTAGGAAAAAACAAACCTTTGCACGACTAACAAACCAAGCAGATGCAGATGCAAGTTTTTTTTTCTTCGATGCATCTGACCTGTTTTTCTTCATGAAGCTTTATGAAGTTTAATGTAATTTCATGTGGTTTCATGAAGAAAAATTGTGAGTCATCCGAGAATTTTCTTTATCTCCCATAAATTCCCACACGAGTACCTAAGTAGTTAAAGCCAAAAGCAAGCATTTCAGTTTTTTTGGACAGAAAAAAGGGTTGAAAAAGAACAAGAGCAGCAAGACCAGAAATATGCTTCAAATACAGTCCGCTAAGCAGCGCGAGTTGTACCCGCNGTAAGTAGTTAAAGCCAAAAGCAAGTATTTCAGTTTTTTTGGACAGAAAAAAGGGTTGAAAAAGAACAAGAGCAGCAAGACCAGAAATATGCTTCAAATACAGTCCGCTAAGCAGCGCGAGTTGTACCCGCTTACTTCTTGCTGTGAAATTGCAAAGCCAGATCGGGAGCAATTAAATTCACACGATCAATTACATTCACAAATTTGCAATGACGAAGAAGGAAAAATGAGCTTTTTATCGTTCTTCCGTTCAAATTCTATTTTTCGAGTGAAAAAATTCGAATGCCGCAGATGCCAATGTTCTACAGTTCACTCGCACTATATCGGACTGCTGTATAGTGGACTTTGCCAATATTGGTCCATACTTCTTGTTGTTAAATTGCGAAGCCGGATCGGGAGCAATTAAATTCACACGATCAATTACATTCACAAATTTTCAATGACGAAAAAGGAAAATATGAGCTTTTTATCGTTCTTCCGTTCAAATTCTATTTTTCGAATAAAAAAAATTGGAATGCAGCAGCTGTCAATATTCTAAGCAAAATTTAGTAAACAAAACTCTTATAAAAATTGTGTCAAAGGTCAAAGAGGGGCACCTAGTACCGCTTATTCTGGACTACTCGATAAATACCATTTTTTGCACACCGCCCTATTAAATTTCATTGATTAAATAATTAAATTTGTACTTGGAAGGTGCAAAAAATGACGGTACAACCGAGTTGCATAACTTTCCTTTCCACTCAGCAAAACAAGTCTACAGATTAAAAAAACATTTTACCTAATTACATAACATTCATAGCGAGTGCCCACGTCAGCACTTGGTCAGCACTTACTTTCCACGCTGACGTAGTTAAATTAATGAAGTAGCAGTGTCAGCGTGATTTGGATGATTTTTCAGCAAGATTCACGCACTAATTACTTGACTGACAATTCATAATGAATATCGCTATGCATGTGATTAGGCATTTGTAATTTTCTCATGTTGCCCCAAACACTTCATTTTTATTTATCAATGTGCTGCCGCAGGTAAATAATAAGAGCATTTTATTTTTAACGCTGTGAATGGAGCGGATGATACGGTCATGCCACAATGTGCGTCATTCAACATAATTATCATCAACATATTAATTTTAATAATTTCAGAGCACACCCATCGCAAGAAAAATGCATACTTGTACTGCTACTATTATACTGTGCTGAAGAACCTAAAATATTATTTTCTTATTGCCGAGTTCGCAAAAGCAAATAGTAAAATTCCTTGCATACGTGTACTTGGCCTGGCCTACCTTGCGAATATGTTCATGAATTGTGAAAATGGCAAAGGAAATGTTCTCAGTAACACTTTTTGCAATG